>VJOZ01051247.1:0-13508 GCA_009801055.1 Stichopus horrens | reverse complement strand
ATGCTAAGTGATGGAAAATGGTGCCAGGTATTATGTATATGAGATGATTTCTTACTCTGTTTGAAATGGCAGTATCCAGCTATTGTCAATGAAGACTTTATAGTCGGGGAGAAACTAATTTTTAGGTGAAGTTAGCTATTTTAGCGGGCAGACATGAGCCATCCCTAAGACCTCCTGTGGGGAACACTGGGTCAACAATATATGGACAAATGGAATACTAATTCATAACAACATCTATGGACTGACACAAAGCGTTAGCGAGACGGTGTAAAAAAAAGACAATTTCCATAAACTTCAGGTTAAAAAATAACAGCTGTATTATATTTCTTGTACAAATGTTATCCTTGTCAAATGCTGAGTGGAAACATGCTTTAACATAGCAATAAAAGAAAATATGGCTTTTGTAAAGAATTAAGGCAAACATATAAAAAAAATGTTGTTTTGTTCTTCCCTAATGTCCATTATTGCATTGAAAAAAAAACGGGAGGTAAAAAAATAACATTTTAATGATTTGTTAAAAAAAATTACAAATTCTTTTTACTCTTTCAGTTTTTACTACTTTGCTGCCTTCTACTATGTTCATAGCAAAAGTACTTGTGAAGTATTGTTGCAAGTCACTAAATGATAATACTGTAGGAGTTTATGTCATACATGGTATTTTGGTGCAAGCCTACAGTGTGTTACTGAACTATGTTGGTACATATATGTAATCATAACATTAGGCCCTGTTTTTTTTTTTTTTAACCCCATTTCCATGCCCAGTTTTAAGGTAAAAAAGAAAAGATGGTTCATAGAGAAAGGGAAATGGTGGGGATGATCGGATCACTGAATTACAGTGTTTAGGAAAAGAAATGATCAACAAAAATGAAATTTATATCTTGGAAATGTAGTTTAATCCTAGGAGAAATTTTGGGCAAGGGGTGCAAACTACATACGATCTGGTATTCTTTTAAAATGGTGTCAGGGTCTCAATCCATTGTCAATAGAGTTAAGGTTGGAAGAAAATACCTGTGATGAGTATTTTTTTGGCAAATTATTGACCAAGAAAGTGTCTGAAACCCGGACCAGGTTCCAAGACCTTTTCCCTTTGTTTTGCTGGATTGTTGGATTTGCTGTGACTGAAGTGTGTAATTATAGCAGGAAAGAGAATTACAGTGGGCTATTGAGGCCTTACATGCAATACAGCACAGTAAGGTAAAAGAAGAATGTTGGATGCCAGAACTGTGTGCATTTAATGTTATAACTGCTAATACTTTAAGACCCACTCAATTGAATGAAGATAAACTGCTCCATTAGTTCAACTAGGTATTTCATTCCTTTGCTTTGATCCTAGATGATAAGCTGTCCACATTTTCAGGAAATGCAAAACTCGAAACAACTGCCTCGTTGATAGTATAAATAAACAAACAGCTACAGTAACTTGTCACCATTTAAAGGGTTGGAATGCAAATGAACTGAAGAGGTAGAAGTCTAATATTTTATTAACCAGATCACATCAACCAGATTCAATCTTCTCCATTTTCATTGGTAATCTCTTCAATCACAACTGAGCTGTTTCTAACACATCCAGAACATCCTTACAAATTAACATTAAAACAACCAGAAGTACTGAGATTTAGCATTGTTGCTCTAGTTTTTACTTTGGACACTCTGTTGTTCAAGAGTCTCCCTTGTTGAAGTGTCAGTCTAATGTCTACAAATTATGCTAAAATTAAATAGACTAATGGGGCCAAAGTGTGCAGTGTACAAAAGTGTAGGACTGTAGCTGGGGTTTCCAGGGGCAGGTTGTTTCCTCCCCAACCTTCATGTTATTTTACCCTGTCTTTAGTTTGAAATCGATACTTGAAGTACTGTAATCCCACAGTACTGCTGTCACCATGGTATTTGCTGTGGCAGACAATGTTAACCAGATATATACAGTCACTGTACATCAAACTTGAAGGGATACAGTATATAGGCAAGCAGATTGCAAAGACATGTATACATTTACCCAGACATCTCTGTGTGACTGTTACTCAGCTGAACAGAAACATGTGGACTTCCAAGATGTTGAAATTACTCCTGGAATAATTTTGACTAAAGAAAAGAAGAATAGGTTTAATATTTTGTCACCAATTCCAAAGTGTTGTTTCATTGAGAGGTTTCACATAAATTTTTGTCTCGAGATATGTATATTGATACCTGACAAGGTTTTTATTCAGGTAATGTTGGTGGATACAAGTCTTTTTTCAGAATGATATCATTTTGTAGATTGGTTGCTGATGTTGTCTTTAATCAGGGTGTGGTTCTTGTGGAAGACACTAATCAGAAACTGGAAGAAACCAGAAAAAATAGCATGCATCATAACCCACACACACTTCGATGCTAAGAGATCTACTGTGTACAGTAGGCCCAGATAACAAACAGTTTGAGTCATTTGACGGAAATGCATGCAGTCAAACCATAAAGTACTTGCAAGGATATATCTCTCTAGCAGAATATTTTGCAAATATCACAGTATTGACTGACTAGCCATGGTCTCACAATGCATCAAAAAGTGAATCACAGAATTGCATGAGAAGCGATGTTTGACTTGGACTAGCTGCTGTAAATCCAACTGAGCTGTGGTAATGAACACCAAGAAAGTAATCAAACGGATCTGTTACATTTTTAACAGTGTAATTTCATGTTTGTCACATCACAGGCTCCAAGAGTATTACACTGTGCATTGGAACATGCAGTTCTAGACATCATGTACAGTAGTACGAGGTCTGTATATTGAGGTGTACTGTACATTGTACAGTGAATCAGTTTCCAGGACAAGCGAACTCTTACAGCTCGGCTCAAAATTTTAAAAATTGGGTTGAAATTAGTGTATAACTACTTGTTCCATAATTCATTTTGCTTGCCACTACTAGCCCCCTGAATTTTTTGGTGAACTATGTTATATGCTGAAAATAATTCATGTTCCTAATCTAAATACAGACAAAGATACCGGTAAGTGTTAGTTTGTACATTTATACTGTATGTTAGAAATAATTGCAGGTTGTTGTGAAACTTTCTTTAAAAATGAGATTCTTCTATTTTGACCAAAAGAAAGTAGAAGAAATCTACTACTTCAAGTGGAAGAAGCTGTTGGTTTTTTCCACCTCGGAAGAAACCTGCACTTCCTGTATATATATAATTCAGAGTTTTACTTCTCTTGTTGTATATATTGATCAATGCTCATTTTTCTTTCTTACATTTGTATTAGCAATGTGGCAGTTTTTGTAAAAAAGTTTAGACTGCCCATATGCATCATTATGTATACATGTACAGTACAGCACTGTAACAACAAAACCCAATGCCCATGGTAGTGTACCTTTATTATATATACAAACAAAGAAATGGCACATTCTGGAAATACACTTCACTGTTTTGTACTGTACAGTAAGTGTGCACTGTCTCTGTGCCATATACATACTACAGCTACTGTAGGGTACTGAACAAGAGCCTGTTTCATTCTGCACTGTACTTTATGGCTCAGAATGTATTTTAAAATTCAATTTGCCATTCTCTAACAACTGTATTACCATTCTGCACAGCAGAAGTGCCAGCAAGCTCCTGTATGGCACAGTGTACACTTACACCGCACTATTTTGCACAACACTGTACCTTGAAGTGTACAGTAGTATGATATCGTTCGGTGCATGTGTACATACCGTGTTAATGCATTGAACAAAAGTCAACAGCAATCCTTAATTGGCAATTCTTTGTTGATTCTTTGGACTTGACGGATATCATTTCACTTTCATTTGCAAACCGTGGCACAATGTGAACTCAAACGTAAATATTGTCATCTTCTCAAGTTTAGAATCGTCAGAACTTTCTAATTCAAACTTCAAGGGCATTCTATAATTAGAAACTGACATTAAGTTAATAAGCACCAATTAATGCACATTATTTTATAGTTCATGAGCTGGTTATATGTAGGTTATTCTCATGGCAGTAAAATGCTTGTGTTTTTGTTTTCTTTTTACAGTATCTGCCCTCTGTGGGTTGTTACAAGTTATTAAAAATTTGAAGAGGATGAATCTCAGAGAAATCAAAAGACATTTGTCAGGCTTTGTAGAACAGTGATTCTCAACCTGGGATCCACGGACCTGGGGTCCGCAGACTCCATGAAGCTTTTTTGGGGGTCTGTAAAGGGCAAGGGGATCCGTGGAAAAAATAGGGGTCCGTAGAAACATTAGGGGTTCACAAAATCTAATGTGCTTTGAAAAATTCAGATGTAAAATCATGGGCATAATTTAAAATTATAAATCATACAGCAACCTGTAAGGTAGTAATTGTTCTTGTAACTTGTCTAATTTTTCATGGAGACAAAGTCCCCTTTGATTCATATCCAGCAGTTTGTCACAATAAAGTAGACTTCAATATATGTTATACTAATATATAATTGCACATTTAGCATTAATTTTGTTTCGTTTTGTGCCTTGCTTGTTTTTAATTCTATGTCAGACAAGAGCACAATTTTTTTTTCCACACCAAATAATAACTTGATGATACTTAATTTTATACCTTTATGTATGGCAAATACCTTGATGAGGGGATTATATTTAAAAAGATAGGCAGACAATGGTGGTATAGATTTGCAACAATTTCTCTTTTTAATTAAATTTCAGTTTTAATTTCTTAGACCATCCATTTTCCATACTGCGTAATTGTAATCAAAAGATTTTCTCTGTCCTGACAGGGGTCTCCTAAAAAATGTGAAACAGTCTAAGGGGCATGGGGATGAAAAAAAGGTTCAGAACCTTGGATAAAGGGGGACAAAGGAGGGGGCAAATATTGGCACAATAATAGCTTGCAAAAACAATTAGCTCGAAATGTTATTGACAGTTCTGCCACTGATTGATGTGTGTGATGTACAACAACAGGTTTAGAGATCTAATTACACACATTGAGTTATATGTTAAAGGAAATGTTATTGTTTTTGGAGTTTATTGCTAATGTTCTTTTTCTTTTCCTTCTGTTATTTTTTGCAGGCCTTGACGATTGTCTCCAGCAGTATGAGCCAAAATTCATGTCTCAGGGCATCACCGGTCTCCAGCTCATCAACTTCTCCTCGGGCTTTCTGGATAAGCTGAGCATCGAGAAAGTCGGACATCAGCAACTCTTCATGGATGCAATTCAACATTTGTGCCATTTGGTGAGACAACTTGTTTCAATTCTTACATTTGTATGAAATTCAAATCTTAGTTTTCTATAGAATGTAATTATACTTATATGAAAATAATTTTGCATACATGCAAAAAATGCATGAGTGTGTGGATGGTGGGGGGAAATGAAACGCATAGGAATAGCAGCTGAGGAACAATTGAGATACACTGTAGTCTAGGTGAGGCTTCCTCAAATGGTGGTACACACACCACTTGTGGCATGCAGTGTGGTTTGGAGCAGTGCATAAAACTATCAGGAGAATGTTGAAAATGTTGAACATTTCTTAACCAGGGTGACAAAAATTATTTTAGTATATCTGGGTAAATAGGTAATAGGTAGATCTGTTACTTTCCACCATCAAATTAAAAAGAAATTGCACCATTTTGTCTCTGATCCCCTTCTAGAACAAAAATTTCCACAAGGGAAGCCCCCTCCTCTGCCACAAGTAGAGTGATCAGTGGTGTGTTATATGAAAGATAGTTGGCCATGTGGTGCTTCAGCAAATTTAATTGAGGAAGCCTGNNAAAAAAAAAAAAATTGAAAAAAGATTGAGCATCATTTTAAGGAAGGAAGCCAGCGTGTAAACTTATGGCACTGAAGATGGTATCATTCTGTGACATTTTTGTTACTATAGTACACACCCAGTGTACCCAGCCAACAAGATTCAAACCAAGTCTTCATTCTTATAATCTGCGTAAGTTTTCAATTTCGAAAAAAAATTAAGCATTTTTTCCAAATGTAATGTCATCAACTTTCTGCACTGAAAATCATTTCTGATTTACTCTGTGACGGTAGTGAATTCTTATTTTGTCTCTCGATCCTTAGATAGAAATTAATTGCATGAATCTTTTGTTTTTCCTGTGATATCTGATTACAGTGTATTACGGTGTTTTGGTAGGAAACTGAAATCCATGTCAAAATTGTAGAATGTGGAGGCCATTGGATGTATGATCGTGGTGAACAGGAAAGAAAAGAAACTCAGTGGAGTCATTACAGTACATGTCAGTGCGCAAGATATTCACATGTATATACAGACAATGAGAGTAGGAACTGCAGTGTGAAGCAAAGGTTACACCATGCTTTTTCTATCAAAATTTCAACGGATCAGGAAGCCTTTGTGATTTGTCATTTCCAACTGGAAATGTCGTTTGTGTTGATTAAGGGGTACTTTGGTCCAAATTTCTGCTAGCAAGTCATAACCTTTGCACAGCTATGCCTGTATGTTCACAGACTGACTGAACAGAATATACAGTCATTGACATACAGTAGCTCAACAACGATATCCTTTGCTTAGGTTTCAAATCGTTAGAAATTGCATTTATTTAATTTGCAAAATTTAGTATCGAGAAATTAGTACAAATTTGTGCATCCAGTGTGCCAAGCTTTGTATGTCAGCAGCTTGTTCTTCTCCCTGGCCCCTCCCCTTCAGGGTGTACTCCTTCCCTTCCTCCCCTTCTTCATGTTTAAAAAAGATTCTTCATAAATCTGAATGTATCATTTGATGGAACTTCCTCATAATCCTCACATGATATCATATGTCCCTTCATTCCTTTTTGAGAGGACATTCTCTAGCATTTAAAGCATCTTTGGTTATCTCATCATATCCTATCATGTAGGAAATGTCTTATCGAGTCACGATTTTAACACCAAATGGAAACTGTCATGATATATGGTGATTTGGGAACTTACTTGATCATGAGGCAACTCACAGCACAATCTGATAAACTGAACAAATGGACTTTGGATCTCTCATATTGATCACTGTGCTGCACTGAGTGATAAAAAAAAAAAATAAAAAATAAACAACAGTTGAGGAAACAGTTTACCTTCCTAGTTTATCACTCAAAGAGTGCTGATGTTCCAAACGGTTCCTACTTAATTGAAAGATTGCTCGCAGAACTTTACTTTGCTGATCAACTGTTTGTAGTCAAGTCCCTGATCTTCAGTGTCAGTCTTGGCCTCTATCTTGTAAAGTCTTTGAAGAGAACTTAAGCTACATACTGTCAACACTTACAGTACATTCAGTTTTTGCTGAACTGAAATGACTGAACATGTGGAATAGGCCCACAACTTGGTGAGTGAGGTTTTGCTTTATCTGAAATCGACAAAAGTTTTAAGGAAATTCGGTTAGAGTTCAGTGATTGCTTATATGAAGATTTTTCAGAGCTATGCAATCATGCATGAAGGACAAAGGTGTTGTTGCACATAACTTATGTGAGATGCATGGAAGCAGTAAAGTTAATGGCTTTGTATTATGCCTTCCATGTCATTTTGTTTTTTTTTTCTTTTTGAAGTTCTTAATTGTACTGCACATGCCTTAAATGTTGACATTAGATCTCCAGACTTTCTTTGTGTGGTGGTTTTACTGTACATTGTGTACATTTAGACGTCGGTGACAGTCACCTCAGCAGAGTGGGTGGAAAAACGTTATTTTCTTATAAAGTGTCGTCACTTCAAACCTTGCTTTAAATTGTTTTTCCACTCTAAGGTACAGTAAGACCAATGCATGGATCGGCACATAGTCCGTGCGTGAAATGCAAGTGAATTTTACTTCTTCATTAACAGCATTTAATTGTGTGGAAGGTTAACTGTGTGAGGTGAGTAACAGCTGGTGTGTAGCCTACAGTAATAAGTAACATCTGATGAGTAACCTGAGTGATATGCTTAGCATACTGTAAGTATAGTATTTATAAGACAAGATATACATGTAGAGTCTAAATGCAACACATGGTACTGTATGTCGCTTTAGTAAGATCTGGTACTGTACAAATGTGACCTCAGAGTAACATTTGTCATGCATTCTAAGAAGCATCAGACCTGCTTCACTTGAGTATTTAGTTTAGTATCCTTATAGTTATACGTGATGTTTACATACTGCATGTTAATAAGTAAAACATTAGGTCCATTCTGCAGCCTAAATGATAAAATATCTGATATTAAACCTCATGTACAATCTGTCTTGGGTCCTAGTGACATAGATCTGATAGCCTGAATAAAGTCTGATGTTCAGCCTGAGAATGCTATACATCTGGTATGTAGCATTTAAGTATCAGTAAGTATCTTTTTTTACTATTTAAGTATCATTCAAGTACCTGTGCTGCATTCAGGGCATTGCCTGTGGAAGATCTGAGCTAGGCCTGCCAAATTTGCCACAGTGTACAATAATAAACAAATAAAGCTTGACTGAGTTACACCTGGTGTGTTAGCACTAGTACAGTAACATCACGTGTGGAAGCATAGATGTAGCCTGAGCATAATGGTCATGTGACATGAAAATGAAAGTTTCGATTGTTGGGTGCATAATATTCACTGAAAATGTATAAAACAGCAACAATTTCCCTCAAAATCCATCAAGGAGAGACAATTTTTTAGGCAAATTAGTGCATCTCACAGCTGCATCTTGAATAAATATTGGCTACAGTAAGTACAGTATGCAAATTGTGACATCAAGAGATGGAAACGTACAATATGGTATGTCTTATGTAAAAACTTTGTTTACCTGAAACCTTTATTTCAAGGACATTTGAGAATTTAATATACCCAGAGGGTTTCATTTAGGAAGTATATTTTCTCCTTTAAAAATATTGATATCACTTATCAATGTTAAACTCATTAACAGGCAATAAACAGTATAATGGCTTAATTAAAAAAGAAATACTAACACTATACAGCACTCAATGTTATCAATTTTTGCATTTTTATCAAACTTTGAAAACTCATATCTCAAAAATGGTAATAGTTGTTAGCAAAATTCCAATGGATTTTTACTTAGGATTTTACTTGGCCACTTCTGTTTGAAGTTATACTGTATATAGCTCTTTCCTAGATCCATGTCACACAATCTTTTAACATTTGATGTGTGGCCCCATCCAGTGAAGCATCTGATATCCAGCTTAAGTATAATTTATGGATCTGGGCTGTATATACAGCCTGATTGTGACATTAGTATACACGGTGTAGACCAGCTGTGTCCGATCGTGTTACATCAAGCAATACATAGTCTGTGTAACATCAGGTGTATGATTGTGTAGATTGGAACAGTCAAAGTGATTCGTTGCCCTGCGGACCAGAGGAAATGGTGTCATGAAGATACAGTCACCATGTACATCAAATCATATTTTGTGTGTATACACTACAGCCATTCTTCTCTGTGTGACATACAGAAGGTTTTTTTTTTGCTGAGCAATTGTCTATAAATGCAGTAGATTATCTTAAAGACAGAGACTAATCACTGAAGAAAGTTCCAATTGTCCCTACCACTTACTTTTAGCCCTTCCTACAGTCTTTCTAAACTCCTTCAATGACACATTTGTATTAAAACAATCCCCCCCACACCGTGTAAGCTACAGGTATAGTACTCTGCATCTTTCATATCTGCTGTCAATCAAAGAGCAGAGCCAATTGAGAATTTTGGTTACCCCTAGGCCAGTAGTATCTAATGAGGTGTCAATAGGTTGCCTTGAAGATTGCAACACAGGTGCTGGCATGGTCTCAATGATTGGGGGTGACTCAGGGAAACCACCTTGAGTCACCCCCAAATGAATGGATCAATTTGATTGCAAATTTAGACCTACAAGACAACCAAAAAGCAGTCTCAGGGTTGGGTTTTTTTTTTTTNNCAGTAGATTTGCCCACCAATTATAGCCTTCCTGGTTACCTCAATTGCTGCAGTCCAACGTTCAAAGATACCATTACCGCTTCCCTGCAGTTGAACAGACTGGTTATTGTGAGGGATCACAAAGCTCAGATACTATAAAATGTAGATTATAGAACAACACAAATATTGGCAATTAAAGGAAAGCAACACATATATTATACTCTTTTAGTTGAACGCTGGATTTCAGGTCCCAAGTTTACCAGACGGTGTGATAAAATGTGATGACAAATTTGTTGGGTATATTTGTGTAAGCCTACACGAGTTTGCCAAGCAATTGTTTGTATGTACAGTAATTGCACAATTATGCATTGATAAGATTTACAGTACCTGTGAATAATAGCACTGATATTCCTGTGGGTATTGATTTTATTTTCTTACAGTAGAGGAAGAGAACAGTTTTATCTCTTGGTCTAAACAGTTTCTAGATATTGGCATTTAGGTTTGTTTTCATGTACTGGCATGTTTGAAAATCATGTTGAGGATTTTGTAAATAAACATGATATAGTTGTAGGTGTACAATAACATATATTGAGAACAGCGAATTGAATCTATTAATGAATAATTTATCAAATTTCTATTCTTATCTGCAAGCATTATCAAACCAAGGTCATTGTGTGCCCCCCCTCTCTTTCCCGCTCTGAGGGGTTGAAATGACAGGATCGGCACCAAAAAAAAAGAAAAAAAAATAAGAATGGAAAATAAACAGATGAGAGAGAAAAAAGAGAAATAGAGGAGAGTTTTCTTTCAGATCTCTAGTGTATCGTATCGTGTACTGTGATCTACTTGTCCATGGACATCACCAAGGGCCCTGTAGCATGTCCCGAAAGAGCCTACTGTAGATATGAAACTTTATACTGTATAGCACAATCAGTCTGTCAACTGTGTCTATCACTTCAAACTATTCACCACTTCACCATGTCCCCACTTCCTCTCTTTCGATCCATCAAGACAAATTAGCAGTTCATTGGGGTCGCATCTAAGCAACCATTTACCTTATCTGCTTACAATTTATCTTATCAAAATCCATTCTTACCAAACTGTTAAAGGGAAAATTTATGCAGTCTCCTCAAACTGAATTAGTGTACCACTCTAAATGATAATTCATGAATGGCTTCTCTTTCAGTTCATGCAGTACCAAAATTGTTGTTGAATTGCTCAAAGTTTCCTGCAGCCTACACCATGAAAGATACCTATCAGAGAAATGTGAGAAGATTGCAAAATTTTGATGGTTTTCCAAACTCAGGTCCAGATGACTCCTTTTTCCCTTTAATGATCAAACTTTACTCAGCACGCGATGCATTTTTTGTCACTGGTTGTACGCCACCATTTTTCCTCATATCTACAATAGCACAGTACTGTATGTAGATATACACAGGAAAAGAGTTGTAGCGTTGATAACCTGTGGAAATATCCCCCCTCTCCCCCTGTCAAGTTCTCTCATGTGGTATCAAGGTCAAGTACAGTATTAGTGGGTCAGTGGGAGTTACAGTACCTCTGATAGTATGGACACTATCTGTTATAGAATGGTTCTGCATGGGTGTATGCATCCTACGGAATGAATGGAAAGACTGCATGCATTGCTTGTGATGGTTGATTCCACAAATTTATTTATTTACATTTGTTTGTTGTTGTTACTGCAATGTGGGTGTGCGTTCATTAGTTGAAAAGGGTGACTACAGTATGTCATAGTCAAATTGAAGGAGTACTCAGAAACTTTGTTGAATGATTTTTTTTTTTACATTGTATGTTTTCTCTAGCTGTCTGTACCACTTTTCTGGGACAATATTTCTTCCATCATTTAGCACGCGCTGAGTTCAGACAGTCTCATTTATTAATGTTGCCACTTTATGGCAATGGTCAAGTCTGAGCAATCCAAATTAAATGCTAGAAAGATGTTTCCCATGTGGAGTGCAGGATGAAGGTCTGTAGGTGCTCAGTATAAATTGTGGGTAGGTTTAACATACTTGTTTATGATTTTGTGGAAATGCCTCAATTATTTAGGTCATAATTCCCCACATATTCAGGAAATGGCAAGGCAATGATTTGTCCATTTCAGCCACAAGTACTGTGCAGCAAGGTGGCAATTCTGGTGGGTACTTTTTTTTGAGGTTTGATAGTTTAATTATACAAAGAATTCACTGTGATTTCCACATGGAACAGCAAGAATGTGACATCGTAGCTTGGCAGAGGAGTGCCACTTGGTGACGAAGGTGTTAAAGGTGCAGAACTTAGTAAGTGCTGCAAGATTACCATGCAATTGTGTGTCGCAAGTGTCACAAATAGTTGCTGTTGTATGGGCTCTTCGGTATGTTTTAGGTATGATTTGACGTCTTTCCACATACGCGTCCCAATCATAGCTACTGTAATTTAGTGCATGTGATGCATTGATTATTTTATTTGATGACCTTCAAGGTTGTAATCCATCGATTCACTTCGTAGACATATACTTACCCCTTGCCCCATAGGTCAAACTGATGTAGTAGTGGGGCAAGGGGTAAGTATAGTCACTCGTGAATACCCACACCAATGAGTTGTGGGGAATCCAGCTATCACACTTTATGGAGGCAGAGTATACCATATTTTGTGCCCCGCCCAATTGGTTTGCGTCTAGTGAATTCGTTTGTGTCTGATGATTTGGTTGTGTCCAATGTTTTGTTTGTGTCTGATTAATTCGTTTGTGTCTAATGCTCTGTTGTGTCTAATGATTCGTTTTGTGTCTACTGATTTGTCGTGCGTCTAATGTTTTGTGTCTAATGATTTTGTCATAAAGGCTGATATTTAATGGTCATTTTATTGTGCAAGACAAGTTAAAATCACATTGCACAACTGCAAAAACAGATCATGGTTCCCAGACTGGTGGTGTTGAGGAAAATAAACCCTTCATGCTAGAATTTTGTGACTGAAGTCTCCCTTGATGTGTGCAAATCTTTGTTGAAAAGTCAGCCTTTGTTGACAGTTAGTGATATGAATTTGGTGACCCCCCTTTCTTTTCTTTGATACAGTACTAATTCCCTAGCTGTCTTTTTGTTATTCGTTTTTTTTTTCATATTTTCTCTCTTCCTTTTCAACTCTTCCCCCTCCATTCTTCTTTCCTTGTCATTCCAAAGATAAGAAGGAAGTCCACTACAATAGAGAGACTAATTCTGATTGATAATTAATGTCCCTTATTACCACACATTTGACGTCAGTAATCATGTGCGAGATGTGCCGGAACACAGTAGTTTATTACAGTACTTCATGCACTGATGTTTAAGCACTGTGGGGTACAAGAATTTAGGGAATTGCTCGTCGCCTTTGGTGTAGCTATGGTTTCCCCATATCACCATGCATCTAATCCCATGCCAATGGGACAGTCTGTCTCGCACCGAGTTGGCAGAGCCCACCTGCTGAATAATTTGAACCGATGTTTATCAGAAGCTTGGGTGCATACTGCACTTCCTCCTTTCCATCCTGTCGAGTTGTTCCTGTATTGCCATTCCCAGCACCGAGTTCACGCACGGTGGATTCGGAGCCATGCAGACGCACAGAAGTACCAAATCAAAGCCCATAGAAATGTGTGATTAACAATAACGTCCTGATTTATTGCACTAGGAAGGTAACCTGGAAGTAGCACACCAACTTTGCTGTTATTCAGTGGCTGCTTTATTGTTTGTTTTTTTTTTCTTTTTTT
>VJOZ01051215.1:6476-21744 GCA_009801055.1 Stichopus horrens | reverse complement strand
CTCTTTGAAAATTATATAGGAAAATACGAAACATTTGATATATTTGTTTATATAGATTTAAGAATATGAAAAACTTTGCACCTGTGCGTATAATAAAGTGTGATCGAACATTTACATATTGCATAGACAACTACAAAAGAAATAATGATGATGTTAATAATAGTAATTATAACATTAATAATTATAGTACAATATTCTAGGCTATGGTCAATTCAACGTCGTTTCTGTGTGAGTGTCGAAAAAGCTATGTGCGTATTTTATAAATTTTTATATAGTAAAGATAGGCTTAATGAGTTTTCATAGACTATTACGGGGAAAAAAATGTAGCACAACAGGAAACAAATAGTTGCATATCAACAGTGCTGCAATAGAAGCATACCGCATTAACCATAAGGCCTACTGAAGCTTCGCCAGAACATAATTGAAGAAGAAGGCGTTTGTATAGACCAGCAGAAATATGTAAATGGATGTTGAAACTCAGTTAAGTATAACAATCATCACCACAAATAATGATACTAATGGTATAGCCTTATATAAATTGAGCTACTCAACCGTAATTATATTTTAATATGCATAAGTACGGTCTTGTCACATGCAGAAATAGCACAATGACGTTGTATATCTGATGTAAAGAAGAACCTTGGGGAAACAATTACACCAAAGTAAAGTTCCGTTAAAGTCTGTAAGATGACAGGTAAAGGTCTATATTGCCATGTACAGAATTTCTATCTTTGTGGTCGTTTTTATATCTTTGTACTCACAGGCTTTTTATAATAATGTTATGGGGTGTTTTTTTTTCTGCCTCACTGATATTGAAGAATTATAAAGCAACAAATAGGCCTTCGAAGTCAGTATCACAGAACACTCATCCCAGCTTCTTTATGAAGTGCACCTTGAACAGAGGTGATCTATCTATAGGAACTTAAACTTTGAATAAACAATAGCGCCACCTTAAAACATACAAATAAGCCTCACCTTCTTAATTATGCCAAAATGAAATGATTTTGACATTCTGACCGACACATTCTTTTACACAAAAAAGTTTAAAATTGATTTTCCCTAAAAGTTGGAAACACAATATGAATTCTAACTCCCTTTTCTGTTAACAAAAACAAAGATTAAGTCAAAACTTCGACTGTTAAACAATGTTTCTCTTTCTGCTTTTCATTTTTTTTCCAGGCAGAACGCATCTTTAACTCATTTCACCGAATATCGCGCCAAAAAAACAAAAAAAAAAAAAAAAAAACAAGATCTTTGTTACCACTCCCGGAGTCTCTTTCCCTCACATACATATAATTTAAAGGAAGAGCTGTAAATCTAATGTGAAGTCAAAGCTTGCGGAATGGTCAACATTCCAAGAGGGAACATTTTATCTATGTAATGACGTCATATCGTCGAAGGGGTATTAAATCGCACACCATGTTCTCGTAAACGTAAAATCAAAACAAATATATATTTAAAGCTTTCATATGTCGGCAATTTTCAGGAGTAGCCCGGACAGTGCGTCATTAAAGCTACATCGACAGTAAACAAATCATAATACTTTCAACATTTAATTTTTATGATGTAAACCGTGGTATGTATCTTCTTCATCTTTAATATCATTAACGGTCTGATCCCAGTGTGGAAAAAGAACTAATAGTATCGGATCTAACATACTCCCTTTCTGTCACATTGAATCATTGTACTCTTCTTCATCGATATGTGAGTCTTAAGCTGTTAAAGTTCACCAGTACTGACGTTTTTTAATTCAATTTATTTTCCAGATGTTTATGTAATGATAACAAGCTTACGTTACCTCATATTGGTAATGATAAAAGTTCCCTGGATGTGCTATGTGACGATAACAAAGTTGTGCTACCTTATTTTGGTATATGGTGACAGTTCGTGCTTAATAAAAAAAAGTGGCAAGTCTTACGACTCTTCGGCTCGGGAAGGATTTATTTTTAGTGATGCAAATTTTTCTCTTGCAGACACGAGAAGCAACCTGTTGGCGTCCTGTAGGAATTCTGATAAACTCAAATCATTAAATCTGTTCAAAGTAATTAAATTACGGCATAAGAACGGCATATCTTTTAGTTCAACTTATTCATCAGACTGTTCGAACTTTTGAAAGGGTGTATACGGTACGCCAGCCATAGAAAATTGAATCCTCATCTGCGATATTAGATTACGTAAACGTTATTGCCAGTGTATACGGGAATAACATTATCGGCAATATTAACAAATATGTGAGTCCAAAGTCGGTGCGGAAAGTGAAACAGAATTTACTTTTGCACGATTATTGATGTTACCTATCTGTGTAAATGAACCTAAATATTGCGAATGGTTTACTTGTAGGTTGACCATAAATAGAAAATAAGTGCCATGTTTTTCTACAAGCCAATTAAACAGTATTATTATAAAAGATAGGCTAAATTTGATTTTGAATTCAATATGAACACATCGGGTTGTAATTGAAATTGCTTTGAACAGTTGCAAAACAGTATTTCGGAAACTTCATACAAAATAATCATGACAATAATAGAGAAATGATTGTATTGAACGTNNGACGCAAACCTGCATATTCTGATGTAGCATAAATACATGCCTACTTAATTATCAACGACTTCAGTAAGAAATAATACGCTTTTTTAGTATCATCCATATAATTAAAGTAAAACCAACTTTAGAACATTATTCTACAAAGTTAATTTTCGTCACTATACCTGATATGATCAACGGTTACAGATATTTATCGAAACGAGGGAAAAAATCACCATAATGATTATCACATGGAGAAACGTGAAGTGTTATTCCCTTAACTTGTTAATTGAATTAAAAAAAANNGGAGTAACACCAATACGACAAATCTACCATCTAAACGGCAGTACGTGACAAAACTTAAAAGTGTCATCTAAATTAATTGTGCTAATGGCGTACCACTGCTAAATTGGACATCCATTTTGATTGTTTAAAAGTTTTATTTGGTTCTAATTTTTGCATGCACATAACAAATATCCATTCATTATGTAATACCTCTACAATCTTAAATTTTACTCCTTATTTGTATCTCCTAGCCAGGAGCAGTCCGTGATATCTCGTTAATTATAATACACGAGGGTGGGGGGGGGAGGCAGACAGTTCTACTTGGCTGAGGAAAGTTTCAGTTTTTGCAACGGGTGCGTTCATTTGTCTACATCAGATACAAACAGCTCATTGGCATGAGAGCTGTGGGGAATTTAAATGCTGAGGGACATGCCGTTGTATAGCCAGAGTAAATACCACATTCGATGTGCGGCTATAGCTAGTGTTGTTCTTAGTATTGTTATATATGTAAAAACGGTAAAAGTATTTTGCTTGATACGGTGAATGGAGAAAATAAAAAAGAAAATGACAGTAAAGAAAAGTTGGAAGATTAAACAGCTTGTTTAGTACTTCTGATATATCGGCATACGAAAATATACATAATGTATTATGTTACGTAACTGTTGTTGTTAAGAATCAAACTGCGGTGTCTCAAAGATATATTTTGTCTCTGACTCCTAAAAGTTGAAGCTGACAGTTCACTAAGAAAAAAAAAAGTATCGTAATTTAGTGAATTATAGCAGGCATATTAACAGGTTGACGCTAACGACTTGAGATAGTAAAGCTTTTGTTATATTAATCAATAAAAAGAGCATTAGGGATGCTAATGTAGTTTCTTCTAAATGTATTTCTTCTAAATTTGGCAGTATGCCAGTTCATCTCCCTCCAACTACTACAGATATCTTATGAAAACTACAAAACTGGTCCTTCCACTTTCTAGAACTTAAATCGCTATCTTCATATTTTAGAATACGACCTACTTTAGTATTATTTCCGCAATCATGCATATCTACATTTTACGTTCATTTTCTGAAATAATGGTGTCACCCACTTCAAATTGTTTTTATGTCTGATCATGAGGTACTTTGTAAGAAAAAAAATACCAAAGCTTTTAATACCACTTATACCACATAAACAGCTGCATCCTCGCATATACGCGTCAAACGGTAAACTAGTTCTCTGCATAGGCTATTAGGGTACTTGCTTAAATGTGTGCACATTATATACTTTTTTCTATATGTACGTGTGGTTCACAAGACCACAAATATAATTTCAAAAAGCCCATGCAGTTTGATTGTCCTTGACAATATATCAAATTGTGTCCACTTGGTAGACATCTTTTCAGCTGCGTATATCATCTCGGGGATTCCTGCTCTACCACAAGTCTTACTTGCAATATTGCTTTTCAGGCCATTTTATTTGCAGTTTCCATTTCCTTTACAAATCACAATCTCGTGAGATGAGCACCGAACCAACTATGACGTATACTTCCATTTAAATCATCCGTGGGTGATTTCGTCTTTCTTTTAGGATACGAGTAATACCACCGCTTGAAGAGTCACCAACGTCAGAGCCTGTTATAGAATCTTTATTCGAGTCCTTAAACAGGATTTATCGAAATGGTTAATTAGAAGTATTCCGTCTAGCAAATTGTGACGATCATGTTATGTAACCCTTGGGGCCATTTCACAAAAGCGAAGACGGAAAGGGAATGTGAGTAATATACGTCCCCTAGGGTGAAGTGACAACTACGATGGCTAAGTTAACATTAATGATGCAGAACTGCAAGGAAAGAATATTTTTTATTTGAATTTAAGTTGACAGGGGAAAATGAGAAAGAATCTGTTTTATCTGAAATGTAACTTTATTGCCCGACGATCGTGAAATAATTTGTAACTGGAGTCTCTTCAAAATTCCTTTTAATCTAAAAACTATATCATTGTGAGTTCTACTGTGATAGTGTATAATTACGGCTATGTGCATCACTTTATGTGTGCAACAAGCAAGTTATGAATACTCCCCTGGAAGGGTACTAACATTACTAAAGTTGATGGGAGTTACATTTTTCTCAATTAAATATGATCAAAGAACATGATGTTCATTTTTTTTTTCTGGAGCCTACATTTTACTTTTGTTCATCTTGTTCCTAAAGATATAGCTGAGAGGGTGGCTTTGCTGAATGTACTAGCTACTATACTCTAAGTTTGACATTTGTTATATTCTGTTTCGTTTGGTTTGTTTTCTGGAATCATTTTGTTTGTCTTCTGGTTAAGGTGGCTGTCGTCTGTCCCCACGAAAACATTCGTAACTGAAGAGAAGTGTCCATCACCCTCTGATAATTCATTTCTGTATGTTTTGTTTAATGAAAGTTTAGGGGTTTGGCACGTAACGTCATAATTACCAACTGTTGTTACGCCGCCGTGCTGGATGGCATCAGTTTTTCGTGTAACTAGTACCAGACCATACTGTGTCAGTAACACTGAGTAGTAATTATGACGATATTTTCATCTTTTTCATAGTATAACCTGCCATAGAGGACAAATGGTCCTTATTTGCGTAGCTGTAAGCTGTACTAATCTGAGAGGCCAGAAGCCCTGCAGAGGTGACGTTCCCCTTCTTTCCTGCAAATATAGAAGCAGACGCGTTGGCAATTAGGAGTAGTACATCAGTGTGTGGTACCGTGGGGCGTGCAGGTATATAAGCACGTTCTTTTTTTTTCCCCATCCAACAAGACGTCTCAATGGGAACGTGACGTCACTGCAAAACCTCTATAGCAGCAATATGATTTCATTCTCGGTATGATCTTTTCATGGCAATATTTCTATTACAGTTTCTTTGTTCGTTATAATACTAAACAAACCTTTCTTCCTGTGACTGCTAATACGACGAATATTTCCAAATTTCTCATCCACAAAAGAATGCTGTAACTATCAGTCAACTTCAATTGATGACAAAAATCTTTACGCCGTAAAACCGAAAACAGATTCCGTCGGTTTCGCTGTTGCTGTACATAAGTCAAGCTGTGGTGTTGCAGTAATTTTTTTTAGATTACTTTTTGGCGAATAAAGTAAAGTCTGTAAATCGCAGACAGAGTTTAAGGACTCTGTCGTCTTTTCATTGCAAAAATGGCAATAAAAATAATTTGTTGAATATTCTAAATTATTTGAATGAACTCTTTGGGGATAATAACATAAAGATCATCAACATCAAGTATCCTTAGTCTTGAACTTATTCAAAAGAAATGTTTAAGGAGTTGATAATTGCATGAATGGTTTAATGTGAAAGCACACAGAAAATTTCTAGGACCGTTCATTGTATCCTTTGTATCTTTAGCGTCATCAAATGGAACACGTTCATCATTCCGCGGTTTTGATTACAGTTTATTCAAGGAGGGTGCTGTCAATTTCTTTTAAACTGCAGTAATATAAGTTACCTTTATGGAGCGAGGAAAATTGTTTTCTGATGGAAAAACGGGAAATTGATTTTTGCCCTTACTTTTCTTCATATCGGGAGTAAAAAATCTTTTAGAAGATACATAATACAGCGTCTATTTTTTCATGAAAATGTTTTGAAGAAATGAGAATATAATGTCTACTTGTGTGATTTCAATATCTTATTCTATACTACATTCCCTTAGGAATTTCCTTACAGGGAGCTTTATCTTTTTGCTAAAAGGTTACTAGTTTCTACGAAGGTCACTTTAAATGTTCAGGAATATACTTTGGAAAAACACATTCTGCAACAACATACATCGGACATAAGTCCAAGACAAAGTAGGTTGCTCGAATTAAAATTAGCGATGAGTTTTACAAGTGATCTTTTGAGTGCATCACCAAATTGATCCATATAGAATCACACAAATGATTCTGTACAACAGTATAAAAACATGTCCCTCATCTGACTCTATTTAATGAATCCTAGCTCCATAGGACTACACCCCTACATTTGTATATTTATGATTTAACCATTGGATAGCGTAAAAGCAGACCTTGTTATATGCTCAATTAACACCATGTGATACTATCGCCATAACAAGCACCCATCTAGGTCACCCATCAACTTCATTTTGAGGAATGTTTACATACATGTATGTGATTAAAAAGAAATCTAATTCAATTAACCACGTTCGTGTCGCCTACATGATTACTCTCCTTCTCGTTGTTGTTCGGTGAATTTTGGGACCTATTTGAAACTTTTTCACCCGTTCTGTGGGCACTTGTCCTTTTTCGTTTTCTGTTTTTCTGTCGTCGGCTTCCCCGCCAGTGTTCCGATCTTTCGTGTATCCGCCGCCTCTTGTCTTTTACGAACGCTCGGACAGACCCCTTCCATTGCCTGCTTTTATAGTAGCCGACTTTCCAGGCGAGTTTCTTCAGCAATCGTGTAAGCTCTTTGGAGCTGAGACTCATACACATTGAAGTAAAACACAATCCGAGGAAAGTGTACAGGAAGGTGAACGTATCCGATTTTACTGGAGTTAAATCTCCAAATCCAATTGTACTGAGAGAAATAAAACTAAAATAAAAACTGTCAATGAAATCTATATCATCAAGTTTAGATATGACTCCGGCACCAAAGAGAAGATATATGATCAGAAGAAGTAATGCTAGCCACGCGGGAAAACTAAAATGCGCAACCTCTCGGTCTGACACAGCTGATATCGATCCAAAGGCCATGCCCATCTTTCGGGTAATACTACTCCTACGACGAGACGGAGCATTGGACTGACCTTTCCTCCCGCCCATATCGGGAGAGGTCGGAGGAGTAGATGGCGAGGTATCAGATCCAGGAATGAAGACAGCATTCCGTCTCGGAGATGAATTAAAACGGAAACCAGTTGGTTTTAGAAGTTTGTCAGCCTCGTTCTCCTCGTCAGTTTCTGCCAGCGGATTTTCGATAATGTCACCACCAATTGCGTTTGATTCGTTATCTCTCCCAGGAGATATACGCCTTTGCCTTTGTATGCTAGTCCTCTTACCACTTTGCAGATCAATAACGTCCCCAAAACCAACCTTACTTGATTGTCTGCGCATCCCAACGGATGCAGCTTGTCCACAGTTCGTTGTGGCATTTTCTCTTTTGTTTGTCGTTTGTTGCTGCAGGTCCAATGGTTCCAAATCAGCTACTGGATTAACCAAAACTTCATCCTCTAGGGTACTGGGCGGGTAAAGGTCGCAGTGATCTTCGCGGTGTACCGATTCTTGTTCAACTGGTTTTGAAAGAAGCAAACTCTGCTCTTCATCTTTAACTTCTTCCTCATCCTCCTCTGGATCAATTTGTACACATACCGAATTATTATCCACTAACTTTACTGTTTCGATGGAGTCGTCTCTTGAGTCGGTCCCCGTTGATGTTTGAGATCCATCATCAGTTGCTTCGGAATCCTCCTCTTCGCTGGAATGGCTGTTTGGACCGTCATCGTTGTCGAATGACTGACTCTCTTGTGTTGTCATGCTTAAGCTTCGACATTTGGGAAGATGCATTTTAACCCAAAATTCCCCACGATCGTCGGTATTGTCAGTTTCATTGATAGTGGAAAGGGATGGTGCTTCAGGGAAAACGTCCTCCTCCGACTGGGTTGGCGGGTCGGGTTTTTCCATCCCCGATGCGTTGCGTTCTCCTTCTGGGGAATTTCCGTTTTTCTGCGGTTTGAGGTGTCTCCTCAAGCTAGCTTTTGCTGCCTCTTTAAAAGCGCGAGTCCGTTTCCTATTTTGCTTGAAAGCGATGGCGCAAATTTTCGCCCACCGAGCAAGTGCAGTACCTTAAAGGATGTAATAACAAACAAAAATAGAGTAAATAAAATTAATTGGGACGGCAGACAAAGCAATTGCTAAATAAATATATATATATACATATATATATATATATATACAAAAACGTCAGATGAGTACACAAAAATGCCTCAAAACATAATAGTAAGACTGCGAAAGAATGAAAGAATACAAAACAACTCATTGCTGCAGTCTAAATCTGTAGGTCACAATATTGTTTTATATGTATGCAGAAATTGTTTCCTTCAGGCAAACCATTTCTCATGAGGTAATGCGCATTGCAAAAAATTCCCAGAAATTGGTTGGAGATCAAATTTCATCGACGACTTTTCTCGTCTCATTAACATATATTATGCAAAGCACATCTGTTTGAATTTCGTCTCCTTCTTCATAAATATGTATTGCAAGTCGGCACTTATGAAGAAGAAAAGGGCTCTTTGATGCATGAAAAGAACCAAAATATTTATTCAAAATTTTATCGCCGTTGGCGACTTGTTTTTATTTTATGACGATTATCGACGATGACGATAACAGGTTTAGGAGTATCGCTTGATATTTGTTCTGCTTGCATGAAATTTATTATAGACCTATAAATGCCGGAGGATTAATTTATTTATATCTCAATTATGAGAATTCTCTATACCGTTATACATATCTGTGTGGTTTTTCAGAGTTGCACAGTAAACAGCTTTTTATCAACTAATAAGTCTGCTTTTCCAAGCCGCTGAGGTATTACAACGCATGCTCAGCCAGACAGAGGTTAGGCAGAAATGACTTGATTAAATGGTTCACACCTAATTTATTGTATAGAGTAAACCTTTGTTTCGTTTGAAATCCTAGATCGGAAATGAAGAAAACAACCATGGTATCTCCAATACATTCCGTTTCACTTCAAATTGCCTTGAGGAACTCACATTCAATATTCGAATTCAGGAAGTTAACGTGATTTAGCCGGTATCATAAATATTCATATGTTTTGCTGCAGAATACCCAGCAGATGATAAATAAACCCAACCGTAAAATACACAGGCAATCTCTCCGGTACCCGCGGAGGCATTAAAGCAGAACCCATAAGGTTTGATGTAATGTCCTATAGACGGTAATGTTGGATTTGTTTGCAGCGATGCCTATATGGCAAGAAATATTGACTGCATGTAACCTTGAACATCTACTGATAATTCCATTCAAGTTACAGAGAGCTACGCTGAACCGAACTACTTTTCGTTGAATATACGATTTAAGACGCTTATCATGAGATCAATCTTGGTATTCCAAATCTCCCATTAGAATACATCCATAAAATGTATAGCTGGCAGTAATGTGCCACATACTGATATACCTTCGTGACTAAATCAACCATGAATTGATTAACATGTCAACATGTGTAATATAGAATGCATGCAACCATCAATTGTACCACAGAGAATGCGTGCAATCATTCAATTACTACAGAGGAGGTACACGGGTTTTCTTCTCGGATGTATCTGTATAAGAATATATTTTGAATCGTTATGAAACCATATTGCAATTAAGCGTTCCTCACATTTTATTTATCGCTAGCAAAAACAAAGGAGAAGATGATTAAAGAATAGGATTCTTTTACAAGTGTCATATCCGAGCAGTATTTAAAACAATTTGACACTGACGTCCTCCAAAACGCATTTTTCCATCAGCAATATAAACAACCATTATGTTACAATTTCATTCGTCAGAGAGTTGCTTTGGTGTTTATTTGCTTTGCAGGGGAAAGTACCAATTGCACGAAACGTAACCTCACCCATATGACATCTGCACCTCGTTATCATGGCAAATTCAAATTCTTGGCATCAAACTTCACAATTCAAGTTTAACTTTATTGCTCGGCAAGAGAATGCCCTTACCAATGTCAGTTAAAAATACGAAAAGAATAAGGTCAGTTGGTATGCAAAACTGAAGAGACCTTTCTTCTTCCTCGACCGCCAAAATGCAGTAAATAAGACAAAGGGAAATAGAAGGCACTGTGCAAGTTTAGTGTAGTTGTATATTTGTTTGACATTTAACCACCTGAAGAAATAAATATCTAATCTTTACAGATGATGACTTTCGTGACTAACGAAATGAAAAGATAACACTGTATGTTTCCAGACACATCATTTATGTTTATCAAATTCTCAAACAAGACTATATCATTTAGACAATTTGTTAATGGAGAGAATTTCTTCCTAATGTATGATGCTTATCAAAATAATTGACATTTCCTCTATGGCCTGAAATATGGCTCGGTCTGGAGGTAAAAGAAAGAAAATACACTCAAAGAAATCAACTCATTTTGGAAATAGCTATGACGTCAAGCTGTTATTTTCGTTATCAATCCACATTGGGAAGTTTACGTTTACTTCCCCGGGGTTCAATGATTGACAAGAGAGATAGCTAGTGCGATTTGCTAAGGGACGATACAAAAGGTAATCAGAAAGATGAAAGCAAATTGATGGAAATAAATCTCAGTTAAAGATTTCTTATTCAGCAGTTTGGACGGACAAGGTTTGTCGGTTTTTTTCAGACCACTAAAAAATATCGTTAAATGTTCTGCTCTATGAATTCATGATGGTTATTTTGTATCTTTCTCATATTTCATGTAACATGTAACTTTAAGAATGCCAATCGATCGTGTTTACAGCTGAATACGCTGCAGTGTGGGTTATCTCTGTTTCATGATGATGAAGTATTCCTGTAAGAAGATGTTGAGAACAGACAAGGTGGAGAAGGTTGGTGTATAAGATTTTGTGATTATAAGTTTTAACAAAGATCTCATTAATGTTATAATTTCTTAAGCCATGCACTAAATCGATGATGACATTTTAACACGTTTAATATTCACTTGCCAAGAGGGAGAGAGTTATGCACCAGGAATGTGTTAAGGTAATGTTATATGTTGTGATAGGTTGTGTTTATTTTATAACATGAAAGTTGGGCAAGCATTATGGTTGTGAGCGTAGAAATGATCGTCAATATTATGGTTCTTGAAAGGAGCATAAAAAAATAAAGAGCAATGACTTAAAGGCCGTCGATTTAGTTTTTCCAGCATGAAACATATCAATTTGTCTTGGAAAATCAACTTTTCAATTTATGGCTATGTATTTCTCAGAGAACATTTCTTGTAAACATTGCATTTCATTGTATTTCATGCATCTTTATGTGCTGGAATGACCTGGGAGCAGTCACGAGGTTTCAGGTGTTGACTGAGACTAATTTGAATGCCGGCCATGAAGGGAAAACGTAATTTACCAGAACTGATATATCCTTTCTTTAACAACTGGGATTTATCACGTTTTTGTTGTTAAAAGATAATGTTCACAATTATTCACACCTTCATCATCCGGCCTCTGGTGTCTCCTTATTTATCACTTAAATCATCCCTGATGAAAAAAATCGTGATAAAGATTCGTATATCAGTAGGATAGCTTATCTGTCAATTCTGTTTGAAATATGCTCGGTAACTTTGGTTTGAAATCATCATTCCTTACCGACGTCAGCGATGAAGAGCAGCATGAGGGGAATACCAACGATTGCATATAATGTACATGATATCCTACCAAGCGAAGTCCTCGGAGTGACTGTCCCATACCCTGAAAGAACAAGCAAGTTATGTTAATAATTCAGTTGTTCTTTCAACACAAGGAAGCCTTCCGACCCTAGTTAATTCAGTATTAGTTATTGAAAAGTTTGTTTCCTTACGTATACATACGTATGTACTCATCATCATTTTATCGTCGGTTGGTCCGTTCTTTACCATTTTTTAAGGTGACATCATATGACATATAAGCTACATATAACTAAACAAAGATAGGGAAGAGAAAACAGTTTCACCCTTAATTCCAAATATCCGTTTAACAGATACTTTTTTATTTATTTAATTCTTGTATGACGAAATTTATGAAATCAGTTTGCACAAATAGGATTCAGTAAAATTTCAGGTGGTTCATTTTCTTTTACAATTCTCTGAATGGTGAATAGCGACGATGCCTCACTTTATTATCAATCAACCTTCCTGCGTGGCGTTTCCCCCAAAAAACATGGTTCCTTGTTTTGCGATATGTTTCTGCTTAAAATTCATTACCGTAGCCTAATAAGCAAAACATAAAGAAATAGTAGAAACATCAAATTTAAGTCTGAGCAGAAAAATACGCACAATACATAAGATTTGAAACTTGTGACTGATTAAATAAAAACTATATATGTTATATAGTTCCTTACCAATTGTTGAAATGGTAGTAAAACAAAAGTAGAATGAATTTTCGAATGACCATATGGTGTCAGCACCAGTCACGTCAAAGTAAGAAACCGGGAAAGCTTTCACGTTTTCTTCTTCCCATACTGTGATTTTGTCAACGATGCAACTGTGCACGTCTTCAGTAGACGTATAATTACTGTAACAATCGTCGATATTTGCCGCAAGCTCTTTCCTCTTCTGGTGGAGCAAATTTCGACCTTTCTTTTCTTCCCCTTCTTCGAACTGTTGGAATAAGAAAGCTCCTAGACAAATGTAAAGCAAGAGGACAATGAATAGTCCAGCGGATGAAGATAGCACCTTTTTAAAGCTATTGCACAGTTTATTACGGTTGTAAAATATTCTCAGTTCCCTAGCAGCGACTGATTCCTGATAGGGAGCCTGGTCTATTGCTCGTTTCCTTATCCTCGAGGGCGAACGTTTACAGGCTTCCTGCGGTGTGGCGGATGCATCGTTGGCTGCATGCCGTTGATTGCCCTGCTCATCTTGGGTCACACCCTGACCGCCTTTCGGGGAGCCGTTCGGTATCGGAGGTACACCCGGAGTTCCGATTGACAGTCGACCTTTCAGGGCGCTTATCATAGTTAATCATTATTATGTAGAGATATCAACAGTGAAGATCAAATAACCGCATCCATTCAGGAAACAATGAGTCATTTCCGGTCAAAGATGTGAATCTGTGTGCCGATTTCTTCTCTGTTAATGAAAAAATGAGAAAAATCGAAAAATTATATGAACGTTTAAAAGTAGTGATAACAAGACGCAATTATGAGGGCAAGGGGTATAGTGATTTGTTCGATGGGCTTTAATATTAAATTTTGGGGATGAACATATGAAATTATAAATCTTAAACCAAGTGTAAAATATTAAACGGTTTATCACAAAGAACGTATGTTATTTGTATGACGTAGAGGTCTACCTTATCAGTTGTTGTTGCTAGTTTACTTACACATGGTATGACAAAATAGTACTATTGCAATAATCAATTTCAGATTATACCTCGCTTCCTCTGTGTGATAAGGAAGGACAAATTTAGCACTTTATGTAGATGACAAAAAGAAAAAGAGAGAAAAAGATGGTACGTTGGCTATTGATTGATCCTAATACTCGAATTAATTAATTCATATTTGATGTGTCAATACATCGACACAATATCAAGGCCATTTTATCGTGGGGCTAAAAAGAAGAATCTCAAAAAGAGACAGATAGAGAGACACAAAATGTTAAAACGTGGTTCAGATTAGTCAATAACGTGACTAATCGTACATCTGAATCAATAAACGTTAGTAATCGTATACGCGACGTGAATGAAAACCTTTTGTCTCCCTGTCAGCAGCGGCATTTAAAATCTCTTAAGTTTTGGACACAATCTCCCTCCCAACTGTCAAAATTATGATTCGACAATTCCTTACCATGTCAGCAACTGTCAGAACACTCAAGAATGTATCGATAATATTTAGAACGTGTGAGAGAATGTTTCAGCGGGAAACATACCTTTGATGACGTATTACATAAGGAGACGGCACAGGCAAAGAAAAATAAAATTGCAGTTAAAGTGTAACATAAAAAGACATTATATTTTGATTCATAAAATGTCTAGCCGTAAAGTCATCATTTGAAGTGGAATGAAAACTAATAAGTTGCCATTGCAAACATAACTCGACGAATCAAAACAACTTTGCTTAGAATAACAAATGTTTATATTACTTTGATAGCAATATGAAACGATAGATATGATAACATGCATGTATCTATCACCAGAGAAATGATACCTGCATATTATCGTCTAAGGTCGCTCGTGAAAACATCCCGCATTACCTGGTGGGTAAGATGACATATTTTAATCAACAAAACTGGGGATGCTGTCACATTTCAATAGATATATCAGTCGGAAAGAATGTGACACTCTAAAGTTAACTCTATACTGCGACTGGGAACAGAATCGAGCTCAATTAATAAAATCATAACATATAGAGAGCTGATGAGAGGGTTAGTTGCAGGGGAGTCGAGACAGTAAAAAAGAAAACTTGAGATTTGGTGGCTTGTGCATGTATAGACAAGGATCAATGTATAGACAAAGATGAACTAAAACCAGTTTCGCAACGTCTTTGTCCATGGCAGTTTTATTTTTTAAAGCAATATAACCAAATGTTCTGGCGAAAAGTTGATTAGATCCAATGCGTTTTTAAGTCTTCTTGTAAGTCTTATAACTTCAGTGAGTCTGTTTCATCTTATGAAGACGAAACAGCTAATAAAACAATTGATTTCAGTACTGAGATCCGAGTCTTACCGATTCTTCAGTTCCAGTGAAAAGCACATATTACTCTACTCGTCATTTGATAAGGTCCATGATACCCTGCTTTAACCCCCACCCCTCATAAAAAAA
>VJOZ01051202.1:0-10621 GCA_009801055.1 Stichopus horrens | reverse complement strand
ACTATTCTTTTAAGTCCCATTTTTGCATACATGAATATTCATATCCATTCCTTTTGGTCTGTTTGATTTCAAGTAACGGAAAATTGTGGCAAGGCTCTCTTGGAGTCTGACTTTACAATCAACAAAAATTTTGAGACAATTTTCATTTTCCAAATACTTAAAACTTACCTTCTCTTCTGTGAAACACTGCTGAAGAACAACTTAGATAGATGACAAGGCAATTGCCAGTACAACTCATATTCCAGATTTGGATATCAACACTGAAATGGGCTAGAATAGTCATGAGACTCATAACCATGCAAGAAATATCAAACCCAAACCACAACATCACCAGGGTAACATTTCTGCTAATTCTCACATGATATCTTACATTTTTATGTTCAAATCATAGACATATCCACCCTTGCTTACACTAATACAATATTCAGTCCCGCACAGCGGACCTCTAAATTAAGTCCTATATGTAAAGAAAATAAACCCTACCAGTACATTCTGCTTATCATGTCATGTTGTATCATGAGGAAAATATTCTCAGATAATTTTGATACAAAACCCAAAGTTCTTTCAGGATAAGGATTGCCTCGTTTATTTATGCCATACAGTTGTTATCTGGCACACCAGAGAAGAAATGATGCTGGTAACTCAATTCAATGCAATATGTTTCTACCAGAGGCTAGAATTACATTGTACTGCAGATCTAGACATTTAAAAGAGAGTCAGCATCGAGCAGTGGATCTCATTTCTAAAGTTCCACTAACAGCTCGTTGCTGGCCTATGGGAAAACAGCGGATCGTGTTTTAATGAACCAGGAATGCTGCATGACTGCCGTATTGATGAGACCCCAGGAGTTTGAGATTGACTGTACTGCACACAGATTTGCTATACAATAAACTATAACTTAAAGATGGATGTACTGGATGGTACAATAGCAGGTACAGTATCTTCTTTCCGGCAGTCTGAACGCTGACAAAGTATTCACACACATATCGCGTCTACTAAACAAGTACAGACAAATTGCATATGCACAGTCTGTACAAGATGAGACAGAATTCAAAGTATCATAAGTTTCTGATTTATTTTTTTCAATTAATTTTTATCATCCGTCAAATTAGATACAGTATGTTTGTTAATCACACTGTCGACAATTACCTTCTGTACATTGTCACCTGCAGCATGCACCATTAGACACATGTATATGACAGGTGACAGCTAAAGATGCCTTCAGAAAACAGATGTACTGCACAAACAATTCAATCAGATCAAAGCTAATGTTTGGGATCTGCCAACAGATATTTCTCTATCTATGCTGTATCTTTTACCATTTTTGCCAACTATGATACCAGCAAGATGAATCTTATGAAAAAAACAAAGCTGCTCCTGCAAGTATGTGCACCACTACAAGAATGGTGGTTGAATTAGGAGGTAATGGTAGAAAAATTTGTGCTATGTGTGTGAACTGACAGAGAGCAGCACTGTAAAATCTGATGACACATTCATAAGTGAATGAATTATGAAAACACTACCGATATTATATTGAATGTGACTGATTTATGCTTAATAACTAATTTATGGACCCCAGATAATAATGAAGTGTATGAACATTAAACGATGTTACAATGAAGGCAATAAAGTCATAAAAAACATGATGTGCATTCAATTCCACCTAAAAAGAAAGACAAAAAATCACACACACACATCTATACACTAATGGATCCAAGGCCTTTGGAAGGGGGCCAAACTGTAGTTGTGGTACCATGGGAAGCACGGGAAGCATTTGCTCCCCTCACAACATGTGCCCCCAGCTGTCCCCCCCCCAACTCATCTGAGGTATGATGGTCTGACAGATACGATGTACATTCTTGCTTATATATAAATAGTACATTCAAATCTCTGTTTTAAGAAATACTGAGACTTAAGTTTTGAAGCATAGATATGATAAGAGCTCAGAACTCCTGGGGGCTCTTTGCCTCCTGAACTCATATAGAGGCTTTGAAGCTGCATCTCATCATGGGCCCAACGTTTTCCTGTTCCCTTCAAATTAACAAGATATGGTAAAATCATTTGGAAACTTTGCACTGGATGATGCATTATGAAATAAACTTATCCTGAGATTTAGTTTTTCAACCAGAGGTATGATAAAACCTCAGATACTTGCCCGTAGAAGTCAAATTATACCAGCTTGATTTTCTTCTTAAAAAAAAATCATTTGTCCTAGGCATACTGTTAACATTATTTGGCTCACCTTTGGGTGGGAGTATGGTTCCTATTTCCCCTTCATCTTGGATATATCAGTGCACTCATATAGTGTGAGAAAGTACATCCAAAAAGCAAAAACAATGACCTTGAGTCGTACATTGCCATTACTATGTAGGCCCACTTATGTAGTGTACAGTATGTATGTAGTAAGTGTGTCTCAAAAATTCACAACAGAAGAAAAGAACCACAGACTTACCTGAAAATTAAAGATTTAGGTGGAGGATGAATAAGTCTACTGAAGATTGAAGGTCACCACACACTGACACACATTCACCACCTGAAAAGTTACTTTGGCAAAGCTACATTTTACCAATTAAGATGGTTTCTTTTGTGAATTGAAGATTGGACCGGTCAGATTTAAATCTGTGAGTTATGAAAATAGAGGCAAAAATGTAACTTTGACAATGGTATGGCCTATTTGTCTGGCAGAAGGAACTTTAAGGTTTCTCAACCACTTGAAAATACAGTGTTGATGACCTACATGGGAATTTAAAGTGATTGCATGCATAGGCAAAAAGATAAAACATTGAAATTTCACCTCCAAAAGTTTGGTGAAGGCTTTTAATTACACAATTCAGACAATCTGGGTAAATAAGTAGGTATCAGTTGTTAATTTTGCCATATAATTTCAAATTCTTCTGACATAATGACATAAAGTGTAGAATACGATAATGTAGTGGTTGACAGTTTTCATTCAAATCAGTGGTGTGCTTCTTTGAGCATGCCAATGGGAAATATTGAATATTCAGTTATCAACTCAGGATCACTGANNCATTATGTAGGCAGTTATAGTAAGAACCGTTAATTTTCAAATATGGTTTCTGTTTTTTAATGTGTTATGACAATCCCGATGCTTTGCGAGGTACTTACTGTCATTTTCCTTCATTGAAAGACATAGTCTGTTCATGTACAACCTCGCGTGTACATATAAAAATAAAGAAAAAGGTTAAGATCAAACATTATCTTATCTTTTTGGTTTTTCAGTACACACACAATCACTTTAAAGTGCCACAAACAATGTCTCAGCTCTCCAGCCAGTAGTAGCTCCTTCACAGCAAAAAAGAAACCTGGCATTAATAAACTTTGATTTTAATGAGTAAATCTATGGCAGTAATTAGTGGCATTCCCACAAAGTTCCACAGATACATATCTATGCCATCATGATTTTACTGTTTATCATTCTTTCAACCAAATGTAAATAAACACCTAATATCAACAACATGTATTTAATTCACCATCCACTGACATCCATATTTATGCAAAGATTTACTCACTTTGAAAGGGCAAAGTTTACACAATATTGTCCTACAAAAAAAATTGTTTCCAGACAGTTATTGTTTATTCTGTGCTAACATAAAATACTGTGTAGGTATCCTAATGACATATATCAAATTTGTCTGGTGCAAGTTTACAAACAGGAAGTATATAGATCTGTATGGTTGGTTAAGTCCGTAACCAACAGACCTACGTAACGTGCACAATTCCCTAGAGGTTGAAACTAGGTACTTATTTACGTGAGACGACAATGATCATTGTGTGGGTAACAGTCATACACATTACAATAGATCTACAGTATTTGTGTTGAAATTTATCTCTGTCACCTGGTTGAGCACAAGGACACCTAACACCGAAATTGTGATTGTCCCTTAAGAAAAATTAATGTCTTTATATCATTAATGAACAATATAAATAAACTGCATCTCTAGGTTGCTGTACCAGAGAAACTCTTTGGATCACTACTCAACATTAGTGGACATTTTCAGATAAACAGACCAGTTGGAAGTGTTCCAACCTAAAAATATTTCACTTTTATCTGAATGCAACAAATTGTTCACTGATCTACTTTTCACACCAAATTAAATTGATATTTTCCACCTTTAAACAACAGATTTAACTGAAAGTAAACTATCTGAAGCGATCCTATAATCCGGATGCTTTCGTTCAATTGTAAGATTCTATCAAGAAAAAAATAGCAAATAAAGAGCAAAGACACAAAACTTTAGAGAGTAGAGAGACAAGGATGAACATCGATGAACATAAATGAACATGGATGAACACCGTTGAAGATATGACATTCACTGACATTATCAGAGGTTTAGCCATTAAAAGCACACTGAAAATACTGCAGTAGGTAGAGAATATTGATGTTGCTTTCATATTAAATCATTGCCCCTCAAAAGCTTTAATCTGTTTACTAAATAAGACTGACTTTTCTTCTCTGTACTTGATAATACTAGACTGCTGCTCAGTCATTGGGATATATGGGATTGGGATGTATGTTCTGCGTAAAATATTGGGATGTAAAATATGTCTAGGCGTGTGTGGTAAACTTTTTGCCACAAAGAAAAAATAGGCATACTGTGGTCAAGGGAACAAACACTATGCATGAATCCTACAATTATATCAATCCACAGATCTTGCACAAATACTGCCCGTGGCAATTGGGCACAGATAAACAGAGGGGGAAAGCAATCCATCTCATGTATAGTATACAACAGTGCGCCAATGGATCTGCAAAGCTCAAAACACACCTGAAAAAGGAGCACAGCCAAAATGAGCAAATGGGCTGTAGGTCTGTGTTATTTCGTAAGAAGTTTACTGAAGGGCACAATGACCATCAGTAAGGTCTGATAGTTATGACAGTAGGTTTTTTCTAGCCGTGGACCTGATATTTATTGACTGTACTTAGTGAACTACTGTACATCCAAGGTGATGTTTACAGAAGTACTGTATCCAATATGTGACTACTGGTTAACCATAGATCTCTTACAATAACACATTTGATACACTGAGAAATGTTACATACCTTTGTGACTTGACCAAAACACTGATAAGTGTATCATTACAAATTCTGAAATATGTTCAAGGCAGCCAAAAGTTCACCATGATTTAAGAGTTGTCTTGACTAAAGTCACATTTCTAGGTGAATAATACATCCTAATTCTTCTTATCTTCCTTATTCTTTTAACATTATTTATTTCTTATAAATACAATAGTGTCTCACAGCACACAGCAGAGGTGACAGTGTCCATATTACTGCACTGTGAAGAACTTGCCCAGGGGTAATCCCATAACAACTATTCCATGTAGCATAGGTACTGTTTGGATATTCTTTTCTATTACATGAGTCTACTGCACTATGTGAAGTTGTGAACAAAAGCTTCTTCTGTATTTAATGTCACTTCATGAGTTCAGTGCAAATAAAGGTTTGAAATAAAGCCAATCCCTTTTTCAACACATTACAGTAATTCTTTGCAAAAATGATTGCTGATTGCTGAAGTTTATGTGCATTACATTTGGGTCAAAACAAACACAACATGTATCCATGTTTACATTTTCAATAAATGCTGACACTTATTAAATGATGCTTACATTACTTCTCCCCCCTGCCCAAACTCCTCCCCATGAACATGCACTATAATGCCCCATTTTCTGCCACACTATTTAATAAAGACATGATTTTAATCTTAATTTGAATTTGCTGAGTACTTTCTAAATTAAAAAGTAGGTCAAAAACTTTTGGAAACGAAGTTCATTAAATGATCTGATTCCAATATACTGTAGGGACAATACCTGACAGGAGAGGTCATTTAGTGTTTAACTGTTATTGGGGATGTAATATTTGAGCTTTAATATCACAACATTTTCAATTAAAGTACAGCTGCATCTTACCCATACTGGAGTTATCATATTTTTACGCAAAGATTTTTACATAGCTTACAACATCGTTTGCCAACAAATCCATCTCATTTATATGAAAGAACAAGAGGACAAACCATGGAGTTACATATATCTCATCCCTATAGTTGTTCATAATCATTCTTTTACACATGCTAGTCCATAAACAGCTTGATTGAACACCTCGAGCTACACACACTGCACACAGTACATAAGTACACGTAGAGTAGTTAGGCACAGCATACTTGGCCACGGACGGACAGAAAGTGCCTGTATTGTGTGTATGTGTAGAATGCATGCATGTTAAACTATTTTCATGCAGAAGTCGCATGTACATCAAAATAATCTTTCCTTTATTCCTAAAATCAGTGGGCCGCTGTGGGCATTTTACAATAGTTTTAAGAAGGCCTTCATGATCATTTGCACTATTCAATTTCTTTTTCCACCAAAAGGTACTGTGAATGTGAATGTAATGTGAATCTCTACAGTAGATATTAAAAACAGTAACCTTCACAAGTGGAAACTGGAACCTGTTCACTGGTTGTAAAAAGAAGAAAATTAATGTACACAGCATGGATACGTTAACTGACACTTGCAGCAATTGGGCGATGTGTAGGTATACAGGCACCTTCGTCTTCACCTACGTCATCACTACCACGCAACGCAGATTTGCTGCCTTGTTGAATTACCACCAATTTTCAGACTCTTTGTTGTACTGCATGCAACAAAGAGTCTGAAAATTTAACAAATCTTAACCTTTTTGAAGTATTCATGCTTTTGTCAGTGGTAAAATGTTCCATTCTTAAGACTTCTGAATGTGCAAATTCAAATGTTATACCTGCTCCAAGGGATTCTTCCAGTTTAATCATGACAGTTGTAGTGTTCGTGTTGGAGGTAAGTTACTGATTGTATAACATCGTGTCTGGCATTGCTGACAGCAGACTAGTTTTGTGAAAACCAATCGTAAAGATGCAACTAGTAAACATTTAACTTTGATATGTTTATAAACCATTTTGCTTGTTGACGCTAAAGTACAGTAATTTCAAGGTCAATTCACCCTGGTGTGATATTACATCTGGTAATCTGAAGAATGACTTTCTGTCCCTGTTATCTCTGTTTTGACATTTAAAAAACTACACAGAAATTTACCAACTTAAACTTTTTCACACAACATATATACACTATGTTAAAGTAACATTCACAAAACAGGTATCTGCATTAAAAATTGATGCAACAAACGTATCTGTTGTTAAAACTTACCTCAACAGTAACAAAAGTACAATAACTTCAAACAAACATAAAAGTTGTCTTAACTTCAAACAAAAGCAAGGCACTGAAAGCAGTTACTGTGCAATGTGACTTTATCGTACACCCTGAACTTTGACTCCGTATCAACTCTAAGGATAAACAATATTGGTGAAATTATTCACTCCACATCCAAGGATTTACTTCAAAATATTGTTAAGTGGTTTTCGTAAGGAACAGACAACAATAAGTTGTTCTCAAATGAAAGTCTCTTACTGTATGCATATTCCAATAACTATTAAATCTTTCATCGTGACAATCCCTACTTCAACTTCATAGAATGCTTAGAATGGACATACAACGATTTTGAATTTTCCTTTCCATCCCTCATCCGAGCATCTACCCAGATATACTTGCACCGGACATAAGAAAAATTAAGGAAAGTTAACGTAACTGAAACGAAGATGGGCCTGTTCTTAGGAAAAAAATTCTGATTTCATATCCAAGCATCCACAGGGGATCAGTTTGGAAGGGGCTTAATTTTTCCAATTTCCATACATGGGATAAACACTACAAATGTCTCCAAACTTCAACTTCACATCCGTGCCTCTGAATGCTCAGATACGACTCTCAAGTGGCCCTGCATTCTATGATTACTCCCATATTGGTTTGCAAAGATAAGTCAAAGGGATGTTAGCTTGATCACACATACTTTAAGCAAAAGTTTAGAGCCTTCAATACCTTCAGTCATGAGAGGGTACTCCATGGCTGTAAACCTCACACTGAACAGACCTTCCTAGCCCTGACACTAAGGCTAGAAACTAACTTAGGCCTACCAGAAACCTACTGTAGCAAAGTGCCTTAGTCTAGCCTTGGCCTAACATCAAATTCAAGGGGGTGATTGCTACTAATTTCTTACAAAAATCTTGCATGGTAATCTCAGAGAAAAAGGGGGCTCTACATGAACCAGAGATGACTGTCTGCTACAGTTCTTAAAACCCCATCAACATCTACTGTAACTGACTAAGGCTGGAGAGTTAGCTCCATGGTTAGTGTCCATCATGTAATCACAAGGTATCCAGATCAAATCCTGGTGGAACCACTTGGAAATTTTCCAGGGACTCAAAACACTTGTTCAGTAAAGCTATTTACAGTGGTGCTGAGGGGGTTACTTGGTGATTTCAATTGGGGTTCGTGTCGTACAATTCAGGTCTTGTCGCTTCGAGTTGCTCAGTGCAGCTTATGAGCTGCTGAGCTGGACAAGTCCTCCACCCCACCCAGCCATTGGGAAAGTGGCTACAGACTAGGGATACACTCTCATCCATCGGATGGGGACATTTAACAGCGGTCCTGCGAGCAGGTTTTTGCTTGTATGGGACTGTTGGTTCACCCCTGCCTTGTTAACCTTTTAACACTGTTTGAAAAGAAGAGTAGGCGAAATTCGCCAGTGTTCATTCACAATCATCATGGAATACCATCATTTTATGATCGATTGTGATCCTCAAATGCTGAAGTTAACTAATGCTGCTGGCTCCAGAAAATTGAAAAATTAGCCAGTATAGCCTGTAGGATCAGCTTCAGCTAGTCTATCTTTCTGCAAAGGTAGCATAAGTAGCCTATACTGTACGTGATATTATAATTAATCATAAGTATTATTACAGCAATAACTTGAATCATAGGGCCTTGCAAGCCTAGGTTTTTTGAAAAGCTCAGGTAAACGCAAACTACAGTTAAGTCACTTACACTGACACTTACAGTTAGGCCCAACGTTATTGGAATGGAACCAATTCAACTCACCTATACTCAAATTCCAATTCTCGTGTTTATCCATTATAAAGTCACTTCTACTGCACGATTGTTCATTGTAGCTAGTTTCAACCCATTACAACTTGGTTGTTTGGTACTCTTCCGATAAAATCTTAACACTCTGTTGGACAGCTTGCTCCTTCTGCGGACTATGAGTATGATTGAGAATAACAATAACAGTTACAGCAACCGAGTGCACTGTTTATAAACAAAATGAACGCCTAACGTTAAGTTACACATAACTTTATAAACCTCGAGAGAGCTAGCCTAAGCGACAATGTACCTCGTACAATACAATAAAGTCAGTCGGTGCTTGCTAAAGTTGTGCAATACAGCCCCATTACCATACACACCATGCATGGACGTCAATGCCATCTTCGCCTAGAAAACCTGATTTTGATTCTCGCCCCCCTCATTTCAAATCGCGGTCGCTCTTCAACATCAGTCCAGAGCCGTACGTAGGGAAAATAATTCCAATGAACTATGTTAGATAAAAGTTCAGCGCCACAGACTGAGTGAGTCACATTATAGGGTTAAAAAATTGCATCTAAGTGCAGGAGAGGCAATAAATTATAAATAATTTTGGAAACTAAGTTTTGACTCTTAATTTTATTTGAAAAATCTTGTAACGACTATGCAACGAATAGAAAATAAAACTTTTTCTTCTTTTGGATGTCGTTCCTTTTTATGTCATTCGTTAATTGAAAAAATAGCAATAACAACACTTAAATTGCATTTCGTTCTAAATTACCCAATCTTGCCAATATATTTTCATAATTAATTTGCTTTATTATTTAAAAAAAAACACAATTTGAAAAGCAATTCCAATATAGGTCGTAATTAGGCAGCAATATGAAATTGGGGGCATAAATTTTGGACTGTGCCCCTCAACACCAAAACATATGTTTTTGATTTTTTTTTCTACTGACCAAAGAACTAAAAGACCATTCAAAAAATTATGCATGAAATTGCATGCATAATTCATATGTACATATATGGAACAGTTCATCCAAAAACTAGAACTTTTCGTCAATGATCTTCAAACACCGTGACGGTGTGACCCCAGCAATTAAAAGCATGGTGCATCAAACCGAAAAAAACGAATTTGTGGGAGTGACCGCAGAGCTTTCCAAACAGAGCGCCACTTGGATTGGCGCTGAGCGTCCAAGGAAATATGTGGCTTTACAGTATTACAATACTATCTGAGTTGTTCTGAGTGCATGCACCCAGCTTTGAAATAGGGTTTCCATGTCTGCAATTTCTCAAAATCAGTATATGTAAGGTGGTAATACATATATCTCAGATGGGTTGAGATGAAAAAAATTATCATAAATTATTCATCCTCTTTCCCTTTTTTCCAGCATCATTTGGCAAACTCTGGGTGCCTCCCCCCCCCCCCCCACACACACACACACACTTTTTCGAATAGGGTATTCGATTCAAGTGAACACGTTTTGTTGTAGGTTGTCAAAATTCTTTCAGAAAACTTTTGGGTCATGTTTAATAAAACAATATACATTTCATGCCATAAACAGAATAATTGCCACCGGACATGTTTAATATTTGATCTTGTCGTATAAGAAATGTTGCTGTAAACACTGTTTGACAAAATTTTCTCCAATATTTTATGATTCAA
>VJOZ01051134.1:0-15742 GCA_009801055.1 Stichopus horrens | reverse complement strand
GATCGTTTGCAGGTGACATAAGCAAAACCGTGACAGCGATCTGCTTCACCATACCAGGAACAGCCACTGGCAGCAGTCTACTTTCACTGGAATCTGGTTCCGATTACAAGGCCCGAGGGATGGACCTAGAGTACCAGGTGGTCTTTCCCGCTGGCGTGAGGAAAGCATCTTGTGATGTCAAGGTAAAGAATGGTGTCTCAGCTCTGCAGTACCTCATCCAGTTCTTTGATAATTGGTTCTTTTACCCCATAGTACCTTATCAAGCTCTTTGATAATTGGTACTTTTATCCCATCGTACCTCATCAAGCTCTTTGATAATTGGTGCTTTTACCCCATAGTACCTCATCAAGCTCTTTGATAATTGGTGCTTTTACTCCATGGTACCTCATCATGCTCTTTGATAATTGGTGCTTTTACCCCATCGTACCTCATCAAGTTCTTTAATGAATGGTATCTCAGCTCTGCAGTACCCCATCAAACTCTTTCAAAGTGTTACAGTACCTCACTGACCTCTTCGAAAAATGTTTTGTCAACCCTACAGTGTTTTACATAGCTGTCTAAAGAAAGGTGTCTCAACTATCCTATGCCTCTTCAAGCTCTCCAAAAGTCGGTACCTCAGTTCGTCAGTACCTTATTGAGCTTGTTTAAGAACAGTTTCCTACCCCACTGTACCTCATTGAACTCTTGCATGCATGATTCCACAGGAAAAAGATGGAGGTGGGGGGAACTGGTGAAATAGAGAGTATGATATTTAGTGCTATAGTATATACAACATGAAATCAGTAAGCAAGGCATGAACAAGTGTTTAATTAATACCAAACAAGCCTATTCTAGCAAGGAATTTAGATGTAAAATTAATAGTATAAGGTGGTTACAGAGATGAAATTACTGAAATACTGAGTCAGGTTGGAGAAACATAAACTTTTTTCAGAGAAGTGAACACAGTAGAAGTTGTTAAGATATATAAATATTTTGACCTATTTCTGCATAGCTCATTGATGACGCCCTCTATGAAGAAGAGGAAGACTTCCAGATTGCCTTGGCGATGCCCTCTTTCCAGGCCAGACTAGGTGAACAATCAAGAGCCACGGTAGTGATTGAAGGCCCCAATGATGGTGAGGATTATTAAAAGCAGACTATTAATTAAAGTTAAAGAGGCTCGTGGAGTTGGTTTTCAGATTTTATGATATTGTGTTAAACCCGTTGAATATTACTCATATGCCAATGGTAAAGTCAAACTGTAAGAGATTATGAACATCTGATGTACAAATGAAGTAGTTATGATAAGGTAATTAATAATCAAAATCACTCACTGAAGATCTGTGACCAGATACTTTTTACTGTAATGTATTAACTGTAGGCAATCCCTGCTCTTATACATACTACAATTTCTCACATTTTTAGGTCATGTAGGAATAGATACATGACTAATGAGGGTAATTGGAAGTATTGACATGTAATGTTTTCTTCCAAACATGCTACAAAATAAACTGTATCAACTCAATGAGCCCCTGTAGCAGTCAGTCTTTTAGCAGCTTGCACCATATGCTAGGGGTAGCTGAAATCTATAAAATCCATACCCGCAGTTAAGTTTAATACGTGTTTGAATTCAAGAATGTGAATCAGTGATTGTTTGGATAGTTTACAATCACAGCCTTTCAATGGTGTACTTATTTACCATTATTTAAGCTGATTTTCATAAGGGGTGACAAAACTCAGAGAGCATTCAATAGCAGTGAAAATTATTGTTATGTTTAGACCAAAATCTGGCCTAAGTCCATCCACAAGAAAACACATTTTAAATTTGAATTTTGTTTCAAGATTTGAACCCTCAGTTGAATGTTTCATTCAGGAAATTGTTGTAGGAAGGTATATTTTTTCGAATATTAAAATATCAAAGATAACCTGCAAAATGTATGATTTCATTTCTATTTGGTAACTTTGCTTCCTCGGCATTTGTTCCTCACAACAAAAGAATCGTTGATTTATCTACCTCATCATGAGTACATCTTCAACGAGAATGCGGGTACAGTGGAGATCGAAGTCATCCGACAAGGCAGTGACCTGAGTCATACCTCTATGGTATGGTGTGCCCCAAAACCACTGAACCCACCATCTGCCAACCCCGGGGAAGATTTCGTACCCAGTGCCAGTCAGCTGACATTCAGACCTCAACAGACAGTGGAGGTAAGAAGGCCTTTAACCGTTTCAAAGTGTTCAAAATCTTTTTTGTTACTCTGGTCGGACAGCAGTGTTTCTTGTAGCTGTGAGCCATTGGATCAATGTATACGTGGAAAAAGTGATAGCTTTGGTTAGATCAGATTTTGGTCAGATCTGATACCTTGATACTTTTGTAACATCTAATTAAACAGACGACAACCCTGCAGCCCCAACCCTTCTAAAAAAAGTTGTCTTTGTGCCAAAGTTTTACAAGCAGAACACGAACCTGCTCTCTACCTCTTGCCACTCACTACCTATACAATGTGACAACGATTCAGGAAGAATAAAGTTTACCACTGGAGTTTATAGAGAAGTGCCTCTCTCTAGAAAGTATTTCTTTTCATCCAAAATTAATTTTATAGTTGATTAATAGTTGATTATAGTTGATACTGCAATCGATTAAATTAGTCTTTGGTCTTCTTCTTTCAGGTGTGTCGTATCACCATCGTCGATGACACAGCCAGCCCCCGGATGGAGGGTAACGAAACCTTCTTGGTGTACCTCAGTTCTGCCATGGGATCGGCTCTGAGTGCACCCCACGAGGCCTTGATATTCATCAACGATACTTCGGATGGTGAGCCAGATGTTGGATCATTAACCAATATTTCCGTATCATCAATCCGTGGGTCATTTAATAGAGGGGGAAAACATTGTGTCATGATATGCTTTTCTTCATCCTGCATGGTTTTGTAGCTTGTATGAGACAGATTTAGTTTGGTATTTGGATACAATGACCTAGTGTGAAAGGAAACCAAAGCTCTGCTTGTAGCTTGTCACCACTTTTTTTTTGACATCTGAAAACTTGAAAAAATGCTGGAATGAAGAGCTGATACTGCTGTCAAGATAGGAGAGTTTTGGTGCAAATATTTACAATATTTTGCAGTTTTTAAGAGCAACATGGCAGATATGTGAACTGGTAGAAAACTGAAAGGGAAGGTGATGGAACTAAATGTGGATCCCCAGAGAATTTCAGGAATGAGAATTAAATGGAAGTGTTTTGACATTGTAGGGTTTGGAAGAAAGTATGTAAATTAATGAGGGATTTATCTGGGTGAGGAACTCAAAAAATGATTGAGTGGTAGCTAGCAAGAGGTTAAAAGATGAGAGAATTAGCAATGATTTTTGGAAGTGTTGGTTTGGTGAATGTATTAATAGAGTTTATTAGAAGGTGAGGGTAGAAAGTCATGCCAATTATCATTTCATGCACATTTCTGTTCTCATTGCATCATCTCAGTTCCCACAATGCAATTTTCAACCTTGAAAGTGACGGTGGAGGAAAAGTTAGGTGTGGTCCACATCCCAATAATAAGGACCGGTGACCTCAGTTACAGCTCCTCAGTGGTCTGTTACACCAGGCAGAAGACCGCTCAGGTCATGATGGACTACGACGAGAGGCGCAACACGGACGAATTCAGGATCGTCTTCCTTCCAGGAGAGAGGGTGAGTGATGCAAAGCCCCGCCTCTTCACCTCCCCTCAAGATATTTGTTGAACCCTCCCAGATATCTCTGAAAAGTATAAGTGGAACAGAGACAGAAAGGTTGTCATGTCTTCTAATTTCTATTCTCTTCATAGAAATGTATCTTTCTCCGTCACTTATCACCCCAAGCTGCATCTCTGGCAAGGGTCAAGTAAAATTTCCTGTTGGTTTTGCTCTTTGATTGACAGCAAAACTCAAAAGATGCAGAGTAGTTCATATTACACAGCATGGATAGGGGCCCATTGTTTTCATAACACATGTGAAGGTGTTTTTGATAGGCTGTGGGAGGGGGCTAGAAGTAAGTGGTTGGGAGAACTGAAACACTCTGGGGTAATGAGATTGCCTTTAAATTAGTAGAAAGAATGGATTTGTCGATTGTGGCTGCTTATTGACAGGTTGATAAACGCCATTTTAACTGAGGTGGTTTTTCTTTGACAGGTCAAGAACTGTACCGTTAGACTGATGGAGGACAGTACCTATGAACCAGACGAACAGTTCATCGTAAGGCTCTCTGATGCCGAAGGGAACGAATTTTGCAAGGCCAGTATCGGGAACAACAATTCTGCCATTATCACCATCACCGATAGAGAAGATGGTATGTATTTATCACAATGTTGCATGCCATTTTTGTTCCAGCTTCGGTTGTTTCCTTGTTGTTTCCTTCTTTTTCTTCCCTAAAACCACTTCTTATGTTTGATGAAAAAAAGTTCAGAAATGCTTTTCTCCTTCCTACTTCTATCCACCCATTTGTCAGTCAGTCAGTCCATCACCAAATTGATGATGTTATTGTTGATCAAAATCTGTGCTTCCACCTTCTTAACAGCACCCATGCTACAATTTGAAAGGATGGCATACAGCGTCAGGGAACCATCTCGCCCCGATCAAACCCATTACGTCGCAGTCACGATCGTCAGGACTGGGGACCGTAACCGCACCTCCCAGGTTCGACTCAGCACCCGGGACGGTTCTGCAAAGTCTGGTGTTGATTATGAACCTTACTCCAACATTCTCGTATTTGATCCTGGTGAGTTGATCTGATTATCTGACATATTCTATCATTTTGAAGACTTCATGAAATTGAAAGAATCTTCCTGTATGATTTCAGATCGAGATAAGTCACCATTTAAGGATTTGTTGAGTGTTTTTAATCGGCAGTATTACAGTATCACTGATTGAAGTCAGTGATATGTCTTATGCACACTATTATGGCTCTTACGTGCTCTAAACATTCATATTGAAGTCATACAGCAGTGATCCAGGAACATTTAAGAATACTTCCATCACTCAAATGAAGTGAAGGCTGGTGTCAAAGGAACTTTGCTATATTCCATGAATCATCACGGCATTCATGTAGTTTCATGATAAAATGCAGAAAGAATTTTGTAAGAAAGGAACATAAGAACATAACAATTGTAAGAAAAGTAAATATTACTGACCGTTGATCTTATTGGACCGCTGTGTTTTCAGTACTTACTCTAGTGTACGTCTAAACAAACTTTTAAGAGCTTAATGTATTTAGCGGTAACTTTTAAAATTTATGTTTGTTTTTCCATTCATTTTGATTGGTAAAGCACACATTAGTTTGCGTGAGCACAGGAAATGACTTAGTAATAAAAGCTGCATCAAGAAAAACACAATATGACTTTTGCAAACAGAAATTCTCGACATTTTAATAGATAGTCGTCGTGATAAAGACTTGATACACATTTCTGACCAGTTTTTATTTGTGTTGAGCTGTAAATGTGCACCCTGCAGAGGATGTCATCAGTAATTAGACTGACAAGAGAAATNNAAATTTTGATGAGAAGTTCTTTAATTTGACAGAGAACACAATTTAAGTTAATTTCCTGATGTGTAGATCCCTGTCTGAAGGAAAATTGAAATTTTATCAGTTTTCTCATCAATTTGTGGACATTTCAGATGAGGTTTCTCTCGGCAAGTCAGTTGTTGTTTACGATGTGTGTAGGATTTATCAACATGGCACATTTTGTGGAAGACAGCTTAGGAAAGTGTGCTTACTTAGTTTTCCTCATAGCTTCTTGTCTTCCTTTAAATGTCCAGAAAATGTCCACATCAAAACCCATCCATGTCCGTCATGCTCCTCCTGACAATTTTTCCTTCAGGTGTGGAATCTGTCGATGCAGAGGTCGAAATCCTTTACAACGAAGATCGAGAGTGGCACGAAACCTTCTCTGTAGTGCTCGGTCCTGACGAGCCCATCAACGCCCTGCTTGGTCCCGTGTGCGTCGCCACGGTGACGATCATAGATGAGCAGGCTGCCGGTAGCATCGTTTTACCGACCACGCCAGTGGTTGTGTCTTTGATGGACTTTGACAGTGTTGCTGATGCCTTGGAGAGCGACCCATCACCCGGGTATCCTCTTGTTTGCATCACGGTAAGCTGAACCCTCGGTTGTCTGTCTTTTTCATTCAGACTTGATGTTTTCTTTTTATCTGATAATATTTACCTTGTGCAAGAATTTTCACTAATTTTCTGGAACTAACTGAGTTGTCTCTTGTCACCGTAAAATTTTCCCTTTATGCTTGTCACAAAGTGTGGGCCATAGGTCCTTTTAGGACTGCCCTTAGATACTGTCTTGTGCTGCAAAAAGAATTCCTATGCCAATGTAGCTTACTGTACAGACTTTGGATCTTGAACAGCTTTTCCATTTTGTTCTCTTTCAGCCATGCGACCCACAGTTTCCAGACTATTCAATGACTGGTACCATATGTGAACAGGCCGGTATTAATGCGACTAACATCCATTACAGTTGGGAGGTTGCCATGCCAACTGACACAGAAGGATCCAGAGCACCGTTTGAGCGAATCGTTGACGACACCCCGTACACATCTGCCAATCACAAAGTCCTGGAGAGCATTTACTTCAGCCGGCGGTTCCACGTCCGCTGCGTGGCTCAACCCTACGACAAGTACGGTCGGCCGGGGGTGCCATTGAGGAGCAACATTGTCACCATTGGCACAAACAATGGCATCTGTCACACCCCTGTGACCACAGGGGTGTCAAGAGGTCTCCAGGCTCAGTCCTTCATCGCCAACTTAGAGTATCTCGACCCCACCGACGAGGAACATCCCAACACGCTCCATGTTTCAGTGGAGATTCCCCACCAGGACGGCATGCTGCCCCTCATCTCCACTCTCAGAATCCACAACATCCGCCTCCTCCTGACCCAGCCGGTTTACCGTCAACAGCACATCTGCTCCAACCTGATCAACGACAGGAACTTTGGGGGTCTGGAAGACTACACCTTCCTGGATGCCATAGACTATAACAACATCTTCCTTGGGCCAGGACATGACTACCCTTACCAGTTTGATAATAACCTCAGGGAAGAGAAAGCTCTAAGACTCTACAAACATCTAAATCTCAAGAGCTGTACCTGGACCTTCGACACGCACTACCACATGACGGAGTTGATCGACCTATGTGGGGGCGCCGTCACCACAGACTTCCAGGTCAGAGATGGGGACAAGAGCTTCTTGACTGTCACTGTGCCTCTTTACATCTCCTACGTGTACGTCACCGCGCCGACTGGTTGGGCATCGTTAGATCACAGAACAGAGATGGAGTTCTCTTTCTTTTATCGGTAAGGGATGAAAACGTGATTGTTTGCGTCGCTCAACAAACGTGAGATGCAAAGCTGTGCGAAAGTTATCTAACCTTGAAATGTTAATTTGTTTGAATCGTTACAGTAAGTGTTCGTTCTCATTGATCCATGTCCATTAGCAATACTTTTGGCAGTGAATAATTTAGATGGCGCTTATTTTCTCTCCCCCCAGGACGATACTCTGGAGAGCAGGCCTGGAGACAGATAGCGTCCTGAGTGGCAGACTTCAGGTCTTGAGGATAAGGATAGGAGAAAATGGAAACATGATTATCGACTTCAAAACCACCACCAAATTTAGAGGTGAACTTTCTTAAATTTTACACTGGTGCTTCTAACATTTAACTATCAAATCATCATTCGTTTCATATAAAAAAGCTTTTGATAATGTAACACTTTCCTACAACCTTAAGAAGTGTTTGGACAAATTGGAACTGCTGAAACTAGATTAAGAAATAGAAAAAAAAAATTTTTTTTCATGTTATGATATCTGTTTTAGAGGCAAGCAAAACTCCAACTGGACATGTACTAAAGAATTCATATGATTAGCTGCTCCAACCCCTCTCGCCACCCTCATCCCCATCAAAACCAACACTTCGTCACCTGTTTCAAAATGTCTTTAAGTATGTTTTTTACATTTTTTTCCAGGAATGTTTGTGCTTTCCCACCACACACTGCCTGAATACGAATCTCGCGTGGTTCCACCNNGAGGGTACCTATGACAGTCCACAGCAACTATGGAGGGCAACCAGTGATTATAACCTGAAGGTTGGTGACAAAACTTTGCCATCTGTGTCTATCATCTTTTCATATCCAACATACTTTTATTAGATACATCACCGAATTGATTTCTCACTGTAGCATCTAACATTGTGATTTTTATGTACTGATCCACCAAAGTTCAGTGGTCATCATACAATATTAATTCAGGCCGGCCATTTCTGATCCACCATGCAATATTAATTCAGGGCTGGCCATCACTGATCCAGTATTGATTCAGGGGTGGCCATTTTGATCCACCATGCAATATTAATTCAGGGCTGGCCATTTCTGATCCACCATGCAATATTAATTCACGAGTGGCAATCTCTGATCCATCATACAAAATTAATTAAGGGGTCGCCATCTCTGATCCACCAGGCAATATTAATTCAGGGGTGGCCATCTCTGATCCACCATGCAATAACAACTCATGGGTGGCCATCCCTGATCCATTACACAATAGTTCAGGTCTGGCTATTGCCAACTTGATTGGCATCTGTGACTGTAATTGACACGTTAATGTGGTTGTCGTCTTTTTAATTTCTACAGGATTATTCCGGTGACTACATCATAGAGTTACTTCCCTGCTCCGTGACGACCACCCAGGCCTACAACGTCGCACAAGATGGTCCTCCAGTCTGCACTGCTCATGTCCCAGAAAAGTAAACAAAATTTAGCCTATCTTGTTTTTATGTTTAACATTTCTTTACAACTGCTCCATTTTGAATTTATCTTTTTTGTGGAAGGTTTGCATTGAAGTAAAGAAGTGTCACATTGTTTGTTTTGGTCTAGATTACTAACAATTTGTGTCCAATTTGTATGTTTTTTACAGCCATATCTCCATGGTGATGTAGTTTCTATGCCTTTACTGAATGTGTCAATTTCATAGCCAACAAAAATTGTTTTTCCGTGTAATCCTCACACTTTATTGTCACATATGCCTATAGTAATACTGGTCTAACAAAAGCTTTCATGATGACAGAATTTATCAGAACTGGAAGGGAATTTTAATCCATATGAATACCCAACAATGTTGGATTATAAAAAGCTCCTAAGTTTTATTGACAAAATCAAACTTTTGTTGTAGAAATCTGCTTTGGTATTTTATGTTCTAAACCTCTCATTCTATTGTCCACTTGACCAAAGCACTGTTTGTGAAATATTACTGCTCAATTTTCCTTTTCTGATCTCTCATTAGTCTTGCATTTACATTGTTCTTTCAAGGTTTGTGGTCCCCATAGCTTTCCAGCAGACAAACAGACCAGTCCCCGTGGTTTACTCCTTGAATACAGAGTTTCACCTCATGAACAACGAAAAAGTTTTTCTCATGAATCCCAACGAAGCTTCCATCTCACTGCAGGATATGGACTATCAGGGCGCCTTCTCTAAAGGTTTGTTGAAATTCTTTTTCCAAATCTCACTGTTTGAATTCAGTCGTCTCAACACAGTTAAGACATACAAATTGTTCAGAATATGATGAAGTTATCCAAGATGCTAAGCAACGTACCTTGGGTGTCTCAGAGATTTCAGGTGGTTTTCTTTTCTTGGAATGTTATATGAAAGCATGAAAATGGAAATGGACATAGTGCATGAAAGACCATGCAATGGGTGTCAGGGTAATAACGATAGGGAACTTAAATCCCTGATTCCTCATACTGATGTGGAAAAATATATCCCTGCAAAAGGACAAGGCTATGTCATCAAGTTTAACCAGCTATTCTGATTGAAATTGGACATGGTTGTACTGAGGTTGAGAGTTAGGATTATAGTTGATGTCAGTTGTCTAAAAATAGATTCACCTTATGAAAATGCTTGTAATAAGTAAATTACGATCTACTTTTCAAGTTAGATCTTGGTGAAAAATAGCCAGTAGGACTTCATGTAATGTCAAATTATAAATCAAATGCTGATAATGAATGCATGTCAGTTGTTGGTCATCAAGAAACCTGTGAAAACAAAAGACAAATCAATGTGCTTTTGATTTTAAATTACCAATTTTTTTTTTCATTTGCTTTACTTGACCAGGCCAAACAATCTATGGACGTGTCCTCTGGAACCCCGACCAAGATTTAGATCAAGCGTACAAGCTCAACATCGAGAAGCTCTACATATGTACCGGAAAGGATGGCTATAGCCCTTATTACGACCCCAGTGGGAATCTGTATGACCAAGGTCCACAGTTTGGTTGTATGCAAGATACCAAGAACCTCAAGAGCAGATTCCTCATCTTGGTATGAATTATGAATTTTAAATGCTAGGGAGATATTTTTCAGACAAAGAGATGGACAGAAGGGGAGATGTTTTAGATATATTTATGATTCTTTTCTTCACAGTTCTTTTTCCTGTTTGTTAAAATATCATGAAAGAGAGAGTGAAGGGAGTGAAAGGGCATTGGTGGTGAGGTGGAGGAAGGGGGTGGAGGGAGAGGAGTTAAATGCTGTGTGTAAAGTGGCCTGAGCAACCTCTTGTGTGACTTTCAAAGTTCAGTTTGTTGAATAACTTGGCATTGGTAGGTTTCCCTCATTGTGTGATGTCTCTTTTGTATTATTTTGTTTTATTTCATAAATTGGCATCTGTCACAATCTGTCACATATCTTTTATTGCAAGACATTCTCACTCCAGTGATGCCTTTGCTTTATGGTTTACAAGACAGTCACACATACCCCTACCCTGAGTTTCCAATGTAATATACTTCACAATGAAAGTCTCTGTAAATCTTCCTTGTCGTGTGAGAATTTTCTCCTGGCCGGGAATGAGTGATTGACTGGCCCACCGTGTTCTCGTTTCAGGACCGTGGCAACCCCGATGCGATTCAGAAGTCTTACAATGACGTTCCTTTTGATGCCCACTTTGCGGGCAGCTCGCAGCAGTACCTCTCTGTCAGCGAGATGCCTGGAGTAGATGGGTTTGCCATGCAGGTTGATCCTCTGTATAAGGTGTGTACTTTTATCCTCTCTCGTTGATAACTAGGGTATAGAGAATGACTTCATACATAAGCCTTGTGGACTTAATGTCCTAAACGATGGAACCACCAGTGGCCTCTTTCTTTTTTTCCTCTTCCTTTTTTCTTTTTCTGTTGGGGGGGGACTGAAGAGGGGGAGGCCGTATATCCATGGGAAAATAGCCCAGGGGGAAACAATGGCACAGCACCCATCATACAACCGAACTCGTTGGTCTCTCGACAAACCATTTACAGTGAATCATGTAAATTTCTCATAAAAAGTACAACAAAAGTATCTATCCGATACGCAGAAAGCAGATTATTAAACATCGGGAAGACACAGAGAAAAAGTAATGATTGACTGTGCTCCAATAAGCTTTGCTTGTAGTCACATTCCTGCTCACAATCAAATACAATTGATTCAGATATTGACGATGATGTATTGATTCAGAAGTTGACTATGCTGTATTGATTCAGAAATTGACTATGCTGTATTGATTCAGATATTAAGTATGCTGTATTGATTCAGATATTAACTATGGTGTATTGATTCAGACCTATTGACTGTCACACATTGCTTCAGACATTGGGTCTACACAAGGCATCAATCAGTTTAATCCCTGATAATTATCTTTCTTTCATCAAAGGCAGGTCTTGGCATTAGATGTCCTTTGTTTTTACTTGTGATTAAAAACCATCTGTTAATCTTTCTCTAGGTTAATCCTTCTGCTCCTGAAGAAATGATAATACATCCAGATGATTGTAGTAGTGTTGGTAGATCTAAGCTACTCCTTGTATGACTCAGCAAAACTGGGTTTATTTGTACTTTTTTTTTTACTTTTTTTTTTTATCTTTCTGAGGAATGTCAGTGGGTTCAGTTTGTACAGAAGGCAATGAAACTGGCATACATTACACACTATATATACATTTATTAAAAACGTGATAATCGATATAGCTGGCGTGCTGAGCCTCAAATAGCAGGTTACGCTTGGGTACAAACTCTTCATTATGCAAGATTTGTTAATGCAAGGGCAGTAAGTTATGTCCAAGTGGAGTTAGCTTACCCAAACAAACTTGGTAAAGTTTGGACAAGTATCAAAGACCCATTAAAATTTTTCCGTACAGGTTTGAAAGTTGTTCTTCTTCTTCCGCCACGTTTATCTGAGCAATCATTGTTGTCTGCGATCTTCTGACCTATGTCCTATCTTCTTCTTGGATTTCTCTCTCCTAAAGGTGAATTCTGGTCACCAATGGTACATGCAGGTCATCTATACAATAGGACCCTCGGGATCCGATGCGAGATTCCGCCGTTCCGTCATGGCCCCGGTCCAAAGACGAGATACCCTGGGTGCCATCAGTGGGGTCAGCGAGAATTCTCACCACAATGGGACAAACATGCACAAGCTGTTGCTGAATATCGATCAGTTTGATTCGGGCTCAGTCAAAGGGGGCGACAGACCCACGTCCGTCTTGATTTCTGCATTGATCGGTTCATTTCTGGCTGTCATTGTTGTGGTCATCATAGTGATATTCACGAAACGTAAAAGGACGAAACACAAAGCCCAGGAGGTAGAGACCAAGCCGGTACCACTGAACACTACAAGGGTCTCTGCCAAAGCCATCAAGTGTTCAGTCGAAGAGATAGAAATGGACTTGAACAAGTCCGTGACTGTTCGCAGCGTGAATATTCACAAGCCAAATAATCAGGGTCAAACTGATCACAAAGTCAAAACGGTTAATTTAGAAGTCAAATTAAAGGACAAAAATTCAGAAGGTGGAACAGAAGTATGATGTCGGTGTGGTAGACATCGTCAGGTCAATAGTTATAATTTCCTATCTCCTTTATATTTCTTAATATTTATAATTTTGATCTTATTCCTCTTTTGTTTTTATGGGTTTTTTTTTTAAAGTTTCAAAAATTTCACAAAGAGAAAGTAAAGACATGGCACATAGGTTCTGTCTACCTCTAATGCTGCATTTTGTACTCTCGTCATAATTTCTTATGATGGTGTGCGAGAGAAAGGGAAAAAAAAATGGTTTGTGGAAAATTGCATAGTACATATTTATTAGTGCTATATTAAAGATATTCTCGTATCATTCACCGCAAAGAGGACAAAGGAGTGGGGATGGAAGTTGTGGTTGTAAAAATGTATGGAAGTTTACGGCCACTGTCTGACAGATGTGTAAACTACTGTTTCATACTTCATCACCATCAGAAGTGCCTTAATGCTCGATTAATTTCACTTTTTTTTTCTCTCTGCATTGCACCCCCCTTGTACTCAGTACTTGACGAGGGACAGGGATAGATTTACAAACATCCTCATGACGGGCATTCCGTGCGATGTCCAGGAATATCTACAAGAGATACAAAAGAAACAAAAATGTAGAATACAAAGTATTTTCAAATAAAATCTTGTAAAAAATCTTCCAAAATATCTTTTGCAATTTTTCTCATAGATATTAAATTATGAAACTTTTTTTGACAAATATCATCATGCTGCATACTATGTTTAAATAGTCTATTTTTGTTTTGGTTACATCTTTATGATATCTTTGTTTCATAAGAGTCGGGTCAAGGAGTATGGTATCATCGGGGTGGGGGTGGGAAGGAGTGGGGAGAGGGAAGAGTGGGGGAGGGGAAGGAGATGGGGTGAGATGCCCATCTGTATTCATATTCAAGATGTTTTGTGAGGCTTCACTGTGTACTTAAAGAGTTTGTTTTAATAGTGGGGGATTTCATGTAAATTTAACCATGTAGCTGGTCGGTTTTTAGATTTTTCCTCCCATTGCTTTTTTGATGAGACTCCACGAATAAATTACTCTGAATGTAAGAGAAAAAGCTCAGCATCGTTCTTGAAAAAAATTCTTGGAGTGTTTTTGGTGTTGATGTGGGAGTGGAAATGAATTAAAGATATTTAAAAGTAACACTAATAGTGCAACAATTGGAAGAGGAATTTCTCAGTTGCAAGGTTCATAGATTCTTCCTTTGGGGCTGATTGTCGTTGTATCCGGAGAAAGTTGCCTAGTTGGGCTTCAGAGATTTTCACACCATAAAATGTCGATGGAATGGTGTGTCGGTATCAGATTGTGCTTTGCCAATCCTGGGAAGTTTAAGATACGAGTTAGAATGGATTTTGTAAAAACAGTAACATCAGACTTGGAAACTTAAGCAGTCAAGTCCAGCCAACCCCAGCAGCTGTTCTAAAGTTTGATCATTTCAATGAAAATGGCTGAAGTCCAGTTGGTTGTTTTTTGTGTTCTCTGTAATGTACAGCAGACTTGTATCAAAATGTCTAGCAAATTTAAGATAAATAATGCACCTCAAGTAGAAAGTTTTAAGTGCACTTATGTTGTAATGGTGGAGACATGAATATTCATGACTATGCAAAAGAAGTGCCTCTTTCTCCTGTAGTATATGTAGGTGCCTTTAATGTGCAAAACTTTATCATTGTATTGAAAAGTGATTTCTGGTGCAACTGCCATCTTACCAGTGTTATCATCATATTCTTTAATAGGAGATGACACGTTGTCACAGCTAAGTGTGGCATTAGAATTTCACGTTTCTTTCATTTATTTTTAGTTTCTCGTGTAATGTTGGTCAGGATTTGTACATAGCTGTCACTGTTACAATGCATTATAAAAAAAGAAGAAAAAAAAAACGCACATGGGGGCAGATGGTAATCAGGAACAGATGGTGTCAGCCTTTTACTTATACAACCTGTAAATTTGTGTCATGGGTGAGATATGCACTGGGTGCTTAGTACATTGGATGCAAATCTTATGGGGCAATAGCAACAAGAAATGCATTTTTACTGTGGAGGTTATTAAGTTTTTGGTTAAGGGAAGTTGATTGCCGGTCTGTGTTTAAGTAATCAGTTTGCCACCAGCAATGACAAGTTTGCTTTTAGAATCTCTATTTGTCTTACAAAAAGTGGTGATTTCAAAGTATGAGTTTTATTAAATTCTTGAGCGGTTCATCTGTAGCTTCAACATATTAATTGTTCTATCCTGAAATGTATTTTTTATTGTATTTTGTTTAGTTCCTTTGCATGCAATATTGGTAGCTCTTCTTACAATCCAGGAACTTTTCTAATTTATCAACAACTTATGTGATCCTGGAGTTTTGAAGTTAGGCAGTATTTGAAAGAAACTATAAATTTTTTTTATCAGTGTACATTTTTATATATCAGGTATTGTAAAGCAGTGGGACTACCTACACTGTACTTTTATCATCAATGTGTAGAGGACATGAACTTAATATTCAACATCTTTGCTTTCATCAGGAGTCACTGAAACTGCAAGGTAAATAATGTGGCAACTTTTTGCAGTCGCAAAACTGTTTGCTGTGGTAACATGTGTCTTTTCACCATGTAAGCTTCTATTTACATGTAGTCCACAAAGACTTTCCATAATGTGCTAACATCATTTCTTGAGAAAACCCATTTTACATGATAGAACATGAGGTGATANNGAGTACTTCTGATGAATATGCATGAGTGTGATTGACATTTTTGGGACAATGCATAACAGATTTCAGTGTATACCATTGTAGTTATCTACCTGGTAATTATTTTCCTGGGCACTGGTCAGTTTTTTTTTTGTGGCCAGTCGAACAGTCGTGTAGATGGCTGTGGCCAGCTTGGGTGAACGGAATAATAAAGGAAAAAAAAAATGAAATTCAAGAACCTCTCATATGTATTGTGTTATTATGTGTAAAG
>VJOZ01051120.1:0-18703 GCA_009801055.1 Stichopus horrens | reverse complement strand
CTGGCAAATCAACACTTACCACCATGAAAAATATTAATATGAGCAGATGAATCAACCGACAGTCTTTGCTATAATCGAACAACTTTTGTTGATCCACTCTAGACCCACTGTGAAAATTAACTACTAAACATATATGCCGACATGAGAAATGACATCCAGTATTGTTAACCCAGACCCAAATTTTGTTTTGCGGTCTCTTTCCTTTCATTAAGTTCCTCTCATTCACTTCTCTCTTTCTTTCATTTTTTTTTCTTTCTTTCTCTTTCAGCCTCATATTTTTTTTTCCTTNNGAATTCTTCACGGAGCCTGTGAATCTAATGTTGTATTCTTTGATCTCTCTCTGTGTGTCTGTACAGTATTCACTGCTTGAGAGAAACAACAGCATGATGAAAACGAACGCTTCCTGTTGTATCAACGCTACAGAAAAAATTAAAGCAGCACTGCATTTGTCGACTCATACATGGTTGTTAAAAAAGCGCAAAAAAAAAAATATGAGAACAATGAAGGTGTATCATCAAAGTACAATAAAGCTCCGCACCGAATTATCCGTAATATATGCTAGCTTGGAAAAGCGAAGTCTCATCAATTGGTATTATACACGTGGTTGTCTAAACGTAGTCCAAGATGATTGACAGCTTTGTGTGCAGACGTATATTGGACAGGCAAGATGTCAATGCAACTATTTATAAACACACAATTTTTGATGATTACAATTAAACTAAAAGCAAAATGTTTTAGTTGATGGCAGCATGCACCGATTAAGTGTTCATCCCCACGAAGGTCTTTGAGAAACAGTGGTCCGTGAAGCCATCAACTGCATGTGAATATGGTCACATGACAGTCCAGACTTCGAAAGTCCAAGTCTGGGCTGATCTGCCCGAGGCTCTATAGTGGGCTTGTACACACATGTGTTTGCCTGCAAAAACAAAATCATATTGTTAATCGTGTCATGAGTGGGTGAGGAGTGTCCATTGGATTTGCCTGTAAACTAGACTCACATGAGTTCCATAACTGACTACTTTGCACCGACCAATGTTTCCCACTTCAGACTATCCGATTAGAATCAGAAGATTTGTATGACCCCTACACAGCCACAACTTCAATGCAACAGCTCCCCTACTCTAATGGGAATACTGAAGAAAGCTTTATGATGAACTTAACGTACCTTATTTTGTCATCTACACAGTGGACAAAAATCCTTCATTCACATTCAGTCAAATGCAATTATGATCAAGCTTAGCCATGCAATGTCGAAATCTGCATTAATACTCCCTAAGCGACATCGACGTGATCTTTCATCCATCGGTTACGATAATTAATATAAAACTAATTAGTCTGGGAGTATTTTCAGAAACTGCTGTTGTTTTCAGTGTCCATGAGATTAAGAGCACAAGATGATACTGTCCTTTGCACTAGGAATTAATCGAGGTATGATCAGTCAACGATGTTGCATGTACTGTTTTTCGAATGGCGAGGACCGTGTACATACAATGATTTTAATAATGACTAACGCATTAATTGAAATTCGATATTTTCCATCCAACGGACGCTTTCTCCCATTCATGTGTAATTCGTTATGCCATGATGCAAAAATCGCAAATTTTTCATGCAAACTTGTCTAGATTAGCAAGAAGACATTACACTAACATTTCTTGGCCGGCGGATGAAACGGCCTTCAAAGCCAATGCAAAATGTACCGCTCTATGAAACTATGAGTCGGAGAGGAGTTAATGTGCTGCACGGTATAAATTTTTAGCAATTACAACGATGTACTGTGACATAGTATGTTTTCTATGCTCCACATACTGGACACTTTGTTTCACTCGAGCGAAATGCAAACGAGGGCGGGCTAGGCCTTAGAGGGCGCGTTGCTAGAATTGGTTTTGAGGACGATTTGAGCATGCAACTGCATATGCAGCAGCTCCTGCCCTGCTTCGCTCAAAAATCATCTCATTCAATTAACAAAGTGTTCTGGTAATTAGTGGATGAGACAAAAGGGGAAGAAAATTCTCTTGGACATTCATGTAAAATTGAAAGATGATTAGCAATTTGTTTTTGGTCAAGAATTTGGTGGAAACTTTACAGCTTTGTACTTACCCTGGTGGGCTTAAAAGAAGCTTTACATTTCCACTCCACAGCAAGATGTAATACAGTAGGATCGACACAAATGCATTGAAAATGTGTTTTCCTCATCTGTGATTGTCCCTGTTCAAAAATGATAATTAAGTCCAAACAGTGGCCTGCACACATGCAGGATAGACACCCTCACTGGATGTAAAACCTGAGGAAAGCAATACTGTGCCGTGCATGGCTACTATTTGAAGAAGAAAATAAGTTTGACTTAGTAATTACACCTGAAGATAATACATGCAATTGTGAGGCAATGCAAACAACCCAATGCCATTAATTTAATTAATTACCACCAGCTCCGAGCTTGAACAGGCGGGGTTATTTGATTAGACAATCAATGGAAATATCACAATTTCATTTGCAAAGGGAGAGACCAACTTATGATTTGTTTTTATAGCCTAACTTACAAAACTATAGATAGTAACAATTACAGAATCTTTATTTTTGATGGTATTAAAGAATTTATTATTGTAAACACATTTTTAAAACAGCAGGTCGATGGGGTGCTTTAGTGTCTGAGGTGATTTAGACATGTTTACTCTGCGAACAGAGGAGGCCTGTCTTTAAATTTCCAAGTCCACCTGACTTCTGACTTGAACCCCTTGAAAATATATGGTGCATGTATGCAAAGTGAGAAAGAACTCTTTTAATGACGTTGTCAAGATGGACACAGTTAAACACATCAGGAATGACATGGATACAAACTTTGTCGTCTGATTATCAAATAATAATAAGTATGGGAAACCAATGCCTCTTTAACATTAAAAAAGCTAGCTACTTCAACCAATTTTTTTTCGAGAGAAAAAAAAATCTGTCATATGAAGAGGGAGAAAAAAAAAAAACATAGCAAAAAGAAGATGAAGTCTGAAAGCTCTTCAGAAGATGGATAGGCTTTGGGCTATACTGCATTAATATCTCAGCAGAGGCATCTTTGATAATTGCATGGGAGGCCAAAAACGAATTAAAAAAACATGATGATTTTTCCATGATCATGTGGTTGTTTGTTTGAAATTTTTAACTGTTCGTTTTTCTTGCATCCTAAGCGACTAAGTCCTGGTGCATGATAGCCACGCATTCCGACCGTGGAACGTAACTGCTTTCAAAAGCGCGGTTTCCGAGAGGGAAAGCGAAGTTACACTGTAGGCGTAGAAGGCTATAAGTTAATGGTAAACCATCGTAGGACTAAATTGAACAGTNNAAAGTATGCAAATTTTGGACATCGAGAGATAGGAGTCCTACGCATGTCTTATGTTATACTTTGTTTTATTAACCTTTACTTCTGTAGAACAATTGAGAATTTTTTTATACCCTGAGGTTTTATTTTGGACCCTATACTTTCTTCAAAAACATCAATATCACTTACCACTTAGGTGAGACCCAGTAACCAAGAGGCAAAATACGTAGGTGTAACGCTATAAGAAATACTGACGGCGTGCAGCGCTCCATGTCATCTGTTTTGCATTTTCATCAAAACTTTGAAAAGTCATACCAGAATAGTGGTAATTAGATATTAACTCATCTCTATCAGATTTTCTTTCAAGGTTTCACTCATTTACTCCTGAAGGAAGCCAGCCCTTTTCTGAATGCAAGCCACATGACCTTTCAGTGCTATAAAGATGTGGATCACGAGATGTCTCAGACCTACAATTAAGCTATGAAGCATTTTGGCTATCATACCATGCCGAGAAAAGGAGAACTTCGGTGTCAGAAATGCAATTTTAAGAACCTTCCCTTCCCTGAATCAAGTCTGATGAGCAAATGAGATAATCCCTGAAGTAAACAGAGGTAAAGTTCATTAGTACATCCTGTGGTGTAGAGATCGTTTCCACATACCAATATGCTGATCATACATGAGGCATTCATCGTCCAATCAGAAAGCAAAGAATCAAATGTGCATATCGAACCACCAATAGCCACGAGCCAAAGTACTCAGACACATTACACAGACCCAGAGGCTACATGCATTCAGATTCTGGCTATCAGGCCCCCGTCGACCTTTAACCGACATTCTGAGAATTACAGTGGGGCGCGTTCCCTCTGACTATCACCCACACTCACAGGGAGAATGATAGAAAAGTCTCTGGCAAACCCTGCAGAATTCTTGGAATGTTCTTGATCGGTGTGGCGCACTACGGTCAACGTGTACAATTAACACTGTGCTATCTTCTGCTGATAGCTGCAGCCTGCCTACGCATCTATGATGGCATTTAAAAAAAAAAAAAGCCACGGACTCGATTCACGATAATGAATGTACGAGTTAAGAACAAATGAAAAGAGATGAGAAAAAAAAAGACTTTCATATACTGAAACAAATGTAATTTAAATGGTTCATATGTGACAAGAGGATTACAGGGCTTAGTGTTCTACAACGTACATGACGTTAATAGGATTGGGTTACACAATGATCAGTAATGGAACATATCAAATTATGGTACATCTAACTCGGCTAGATTAAAGTATCACATTTCGGATACTCTCAGAGCCACAGTTTCAATGAGCAACGGAGAGGTAGAGCAGGGAAGCGGATTAAAGCAAAGTAACAAGACACTGGAGGAAAAATCTGAACGGCATCCCAATGGCTCAAAGAATTATTGCACATTGATGCCGAAGAGGATACAGAACTAAGGCATGCCTGCCGGGAGTGTAATACCACCAACGAAAATCACATCCTCCTCTCTTCAAGCTCTGATCATAGATATAAAATTGACACCAATTATGAGAGACCGTGAGAGCAGCATCAGGATTATAAGAACTCGATGAAAATTAGCGAGGGACGATATCATGAAGGGTGCTCTCCACCGGAATGGGACAACTTAAATACGTCAAAGTTTCGAGGGGTTTTTACCAAAGCTCAAAACTTGAAATGGCATTCTGCCGATCCAGGAGAAAAGTAGGGAGAGGAATAGAGGAAAAAATTAATGCTAAGCTTTTGATTTTTGTAAACATCAACGAGAAACAATACTTAAGGAGGTCTACTTCCTCATTTCAACAGGAATGAAAACATTCCACTGATGCAAATGTGTGCACATGTGGCGAAGAGAACCACTCTCTTTTTTTTTTTAATTAGAGAGCATGTTTGTATAGCCGGCAGCGAACGTAATCAAGTCGGATTTATTAATAGAAACATCAATTATTTATCCTATTGAAAATAACCGAGTGGAAATCACATGAATTGGCATGTTCTCCGGAGCTGTTTAACGACCAGAAATGTCTTCCTGAGGGTAAAATGGAAAGGACTCCAATCTGTATGGCCGTCATGGATGATTGTGGTATACTAACACCATAGCGGAGCTGCGGTACGTGGCAGAAAAAAAACGGGGAAAAAAATGGCTGCAATCCATCACATAGGTCCGATCAATTTTCTTTGGCGACAAAATTGGACCTGTGCAAAATTAGTATACGAAACAAATTTCGTTCCCGGCCGGATTATCTTTGATAATTACGATGTTTTTGTTTAAATAATCGAATTCTGTTCCGTCACATCGCCTAATTCAATCCTCTCAAGTAGCCCCTACATCCTTTTTCTTTTCTTTTCTTTTTTTTTTTCTTTTTCCAAGTGTCATCGAATAATTGGAACAATTGGAAAGCGACATGTTCTGCATTTACTTTAAATTTCTCTTCGCAAATGCGTAATTAAGCGAATCGCATCTACTTATGTTGATCTGGGTATTAGTCCATACGTCTGTGCATTCATATGACGGTGCGCCAATGGTTACAAACAAAGCCATCGGTGTAGACCGGGGATTTTCTGAAGTCTTCATTTGCTATTCAACGTTTAAATCTTCATCGAGGAATTCACTTGAAAATCTATTCCCCAATCTCAAATCCTTCTAATTAACCCAGTTTTTGTCCTTATGGATTTTCAATACATAAATAGTGACAGAAAAAGCTCTTTTTATAAAGTGTTGCACATTTGTAACTTATTTTGACTTTCACCTAGGTGCAGCCAGAGAGCTTTGATTGTTCATTATGTTTGGATGAAACTTACTTTTTTACAAACCAATGAAACATATATTTTCAACCAGAACTTATCTGGAAGAGAACCAAGACAAAGTATTCACATTTTAAACAACAATATCCCATGACTTTTCCATGCATGGTTGTGAATGCAAATTTGGTGATTTTACTTGACAAAATTTCATATTATTCACATTTGGTGATTAAAAATTCCATTTCACAAAGCGGGCCCACTTCAATTCGAAGCTTCTGACATGCCCTTCAACAATCAGTTATTGCATAATACAAAATTAGCTGTTTCATTACTTGAAATTATTTTCACTTCTGTCCCATTTATTTGGTTTTCTCCTTCATTTTTAATGTCAAGGAAGAAACTTTTCTTTCTTTTTCTTTTGTTTTTCCTCTGCGATACAAAAAACTTGCTACTCTACGTTAAGTAGCTGCATATTAAAATTACAAATATTGCAAGTCATGGGGCAAACGTTTACTTAATAGATTTTTCAGTTTTCAACCAAGTTGCTTCAAGACCTCAGATGGAGGGTGAAAAGAATTTAATTTAATCGCTTTCCATATTCAAGACGTCATGTGCTTCGTCTGGAACATTGCTATAGCATCGTTTAATCGAGAAAGATGTTGGGAGAAGTTAACTGACCGATAAAGGATCTGCGTTCTAATCGACCTAATATGGACAGTACCTAATAATCTGCCTGTTGCAACTGTAGCATCGTGAAAAATTTGCTGTTTTATAGCAGATTGTACCTTTTTTCCCCAAAAGAAAAGGAGAAAAAAAAACATCACAGGTTTATTTGCTTCACAACTTTTCCCACGGCTTTGAAATTTAAGTCGGCAATGAGCCTGCAGTCAAAGTAAAAAGAAGAAAATACGGTCCGAAAGCTTTTCTCGCCGTAAGTCACAAGTTCTCCCTGGTTTGGAAATTCGCTAGCGATGTACTCACCTCATATAACCTGTATGCATTATCGTATTGACCAGATGCTGGGCCATGGTCAATACGGTAATGCATTAGGTTATATGAGGTGATCGAGGGATTATGCACTGTGAATTGGAAAGTTGTGATAGACGCACATTCAGTCGATAGGTTGACTGTCATGTTATATTTTCTGCCAAATCTACTGAAGCTAAGAGTAACAAAGGTGTGGTACAGACATATTTCTGAACATTCTGCCAGAGGGGGGGAGGGAAAGTGGGGATTTGACTTACCATTCCAACAAGCAAGAGATAACACCCCCCTCCCCCATTTTCAGTTCCATAAAAAGTCTTGGTTATTGCATACAGGAATATTTTAGTGATTGTGCCAATGATCACAGAATGCATACATACCATAAGCCTGATTTTGGGAATGAAGTTTCAAGGAATGCTATTTAATTTACCACTTCAAAATCACTGGCCAAGAAACCTGTTGGAACATGCAAAGGAAATATCTCCTAATGTTTCATCTATGCAGACCCCTTGCAATGTCAAAGCAAACTGGTAATTCATTTACAGCCTTCCGCTTTCCTACGAGGATACAGCACCCCATTCATCGTTCCCTTTCTCCGTAAATGACTCGTAAGGGCTCGTGTGACGTCTGAAAGTGATCCAAGTGCATCAACTAAAAACCTGCGGGGATTTCAGTTCTAACAACTTTAGATCTGCGAGATATTCTCTCAGGATCACGGGGCCAAGCAGGAGACGTTCTCTCCGATACATTATGAGGATCTGATTCGAAAGTGTTGCCAGTCTACAGTTACACTGCCAATATGGGCTGCATACGTGAGTCTCGCGGCTTTGTTCCCCCGATGCACGAATGTGTAATGATTTTCATTAAATTTAAGTTACCAAGTTTGACAATGGTTATGATGAAGCTATGTGGCAGAAAGCTCGAAGACATCAGTCATTTTATTTGGTCACAGCTGTGGTGAAATCCAAGGGTGCACTACAAAAATTGTACAAGCAGGCCTATACACAAAGTACATGATGATGGCAAGATTGTACATTACATTGCTACACACACACAGTTAAAAGGAATGTTGTGCAATGTGCAATACGGTACACAGAGTTAGCTGAATAATCAGTCCGTCTGAAATGACTTAACTAATTTCTGTAAAACCAACAATTGTTAAAATTTGTTCTTTAGATGACCGAATAAATAAGTGTGTTCAGAAAATTTGGAATATATCTTAAACAATATAATGTAATCCATCATAACTGTAATCGCCTAATCTGTAAATTTAAAAAGCTGTGTTTCCTTGTTATACATCGATTGCTTTATGACATTTTAAAAGTTGGAATACCCCTTGCATATAATTATGCATGCTTTCAGTGAAAGCTGATGGCAACATGAAACATTAAACCTGGAACATTTTTCCACTGAATACGTACGACCCGCTCAATGCACTTAATCATGAGTTGACAGTTACAACATAAAGTTATAACGACTGCTACCACGAACAGTCACTAATCCAATTGTTACAAATGTACTGTAATATTTACTGGACGTTACAACATTGACATGCCTTTGAGAAAATGATCCATAAACAAAAATATCACCAGTAGGCCTACCTAGTCCTCACAAAAAACACCTAATGTACTAAAAACATGTATCAAGAAGACCTTTTATGCATGATACAACATGACGTGACACCCAGATATACAATAATGGTTAGGGTACTGTGCGTTCCTCTCGAGAAGGTATAAACATGAACGACATCATGAGAGGATTGGCTGAGTATAGGCCTAGCCCTATATACTACATTACTGTTGATCTTGTACACACCGAGACACGTAAAAGACAAATATTTACAACATTTTTGCACTACGTTTTAATGAACTGATGGGCTCATTCTCTCTATCATTATTAAATGCATTATCACTTGGCAATACATTCTTCAATTCAGTCAATGTGGACCAACTGCTGTCTCCTTGGTAACTGCAATATCTATAAAGAAAACAGCCTTGTAGAATGTACGTTTTTGCATTTGGGATTATAATTGGAAAGCGCTGTTCCCAAGTCTCCACCTTCCAGTAATGCATGGAAATCTGCTGACCAAACAAAACAGAAACCATCGCCATGGTGACCACATACCATTAGCATATACTGACATCTGCGGAGCGCATACATGCACTAATTTCACACGCAAGGCAAAGCATATACCCAATATTACTCGTACATAGGCTAAATGTGTTTACACTGAAGCTTGCTTTTAATGATGTATGCAGTTTTCTCCCATGAGGCTGAAAAGTCAATTGAAAATGCTTCAATATATCCTTTCCCCAAGTCAGGGCCCACTTCTTCAATGTTTAGGATCCTTAAAAACAAGAGCGACCTTTCTGTAAGCAGCTACAGGGTGTTACAAAAGAAAATGCAAATCAAGAAGCTTTTGCAACTTTTCGGCGATTAATTCCATCTGCATCCACCTCCCATGATTCATCGGCCACCTCCCATAGGCCTAGTATGACAAAATAATTGATGAGAGATTTACAAGTGCTATAAGTTCATCACTTTGAATGCATTAAACAAATGCTCCCGCCTGCAAATAACTACCCCAAAATCCAACGTCTCTACACCAAGTGGAATTTCCAGCTGTTGTTTCTTTCGTACATGACCAAAGTCTCAGCTACGGTGACGATTTACCACAAGCAAAACTTTACAGCCCAAATTCCAGCACAATGACAGACAATCATACAGAATAACAGACAGTCAGTAGTAGTCAGTGGACAAAACATAGGCTTTTCTTTTTCGTTTTCCAAGACTGGAATACGTTCGACCTAAAAATACGAGGCAATTGAACACGACGAATAGCCTGAGTAATCCCCACAACTCACTGATGAGAATTCATGAAATTCTTTGACTATGTGCCATAATCAACAATGACTATTATATTATAATAATCCCATTCAGTTTCAATTATTAATGGCCTTCCTTGGGTGTACCGTGAAGAATGGTTGGACCTCAGTCATGTCATTTTTACCTAGCTTTAACTCATTCCTTTTGTTGCTTAAATTCCTTGTGAAATGTTCTAATGCCAATGCAGGTCACACCCTTAATGGCCAAGGCAGACCAATAAAGAGTTGTTCCCCAAAAATCGATTGCTTTCTCTCTTTTCTCAAATTCAGTCGTAAATTATTCCGACCGTCTGGCGAGAGTTATGTCCCTTCAATCATGATAAAAGTTGCTTTCCTCAGAGGCCTTAGATTCAGAGGATCACGATCTGTGTGCTACAACAGTATGTGTGCGCACCGCAACCTCAGTTCATGCTTTCCTGAAAAACAACAGGCTTTTTGCCTTTTCGATTCCATCACTGTGACCCTTTTATTCATTCTGTGTTGTTAACGCATAAATGACAGTGTTAAAACTTTATGGCTCAACTGACTGTATAGAAATTGTTTCTGGAAGTTTTAAGAAGTGTGTCCACATATCAAGATTTTCTCCGATGGTTCTGTCTTTCTAGTTCACTTTCACGGATGCCCTTTTGTTCCATCCGTCCGACCGTCTTCCCTTGTTCAAACCTGTGAAGCGCTGGATGAATCGCTGACAATCTCATACTCTAGGTCTGACAGAAAAAAAGTGATCATGGCTAAAAATAAAAGGCCTAAGATAAACAACTTGTCATGTCTATTTTCTTCAGTGATATTTCTAGTTGTTCATACATTCTTTTGTGACTATTCTTTTTTTCTGTTAGGCTAATTCTCAGAAGGAAAATTCACCAACGATCATGCCCGCTCGCTGATGATTCATCCTCAAAGAACAGCAAAGAAATTTCAAACATCTCAACTCTCTCCATCAACTGTGAGAGACAAAGTGGGTCTTTGTTTCAAAATTTTTAATAGATTTGATGTTCTTTTCTGTCTTCAAAACTCTGAATTTGAGACTGATTCTAATCCCACCTCTTTTTCACCCCCCCCCCCCACTTTGCAGGCTCTCTAGTAATTAATATTGCAAGCAAAAAGGAGCTCAATTACCCATACAGAAGCATATAAGATGCTTTCACCTTGGCTTTAGAAGCTTGAGGTTTTACAAGCTTGGAACAAATTCATGTTTTAAAGTAAAGTACATGGTAGTGGTAACAGTGGGTGCGCCCTCTGAGACACTGCAATGAAACCACACAGAAGAAATATCCTGCAAAGAATTCCAAAAGAGTTACAGACACAAACAATCAAAAACAAGAAAAGTTATAAAAATTGGCAAACTAAACAATGCTACTTTTACATACATCCTTTGGCATACAATTTGTTTCTTTTTTTTTTCAGCTTCGTATGCATTTGTCACGAGTACAAGTAAGCCTAATATATAATCAGATAATTGTCATGTGTTTTGTGTAATCAGNNCTTTAAAGAGGCTGATTGAAGTTGGTTCACAAAAGTTATCATATTTGTCATGTGTTTTGTGTAATCAGACTTTCTTTTTTTTTTCTGGCTGAATGACGTACAGCTTTAAAGAGGCTGATTGAAGTTGGTTCACAAATGTTATCATATTTTGTTATACATCTGTTAGAGTATCACTCATTATGTTGATGGCAAATAGCCAAACTAAGAGATTCTGAAAGATATGATGCGTGGCTGAGCCAACAAGGATAAGGTAGCTAACAATCAAAATCACTTTTAGGAAAATCTGTGACCGGACACTTTTTACCGTAATCCCCAAAACTTACTGGTTTGGGAATTCGCTAGCGACATACTTTTATTACATCATACATCCTATGCATTTCCGTATTGACTATGGTCTAGCATCTGGCAATTTTGTGTGTGTGTGTGTGTATCTGGCCACCGTCCTTCCATAATTGCCAGCCTTTTGGTCTGACTGCGAAGTCTCTCACCTGCATTTGCATCTCCTTCTGTCTACTGCGTTTTCACTGCTACCTTCGATTTTCATCGATCTCTAAGCCATCCTCATCCTTTTCCTTCACTTGGAACCTGTTTTGGATGAGTATCCTTTTTATATTGTGACTTTTTCACGTTTTTTCAACTCGTGTGCTGCGAGTCTGGGCTAGGCCTTGGACCCGCTGTACTGCTACATTATGTAATGCGTTGTATAACTGCTTAGGCTACATGTTTACCACACTGTTACGTTACCTCATGTTTTGCCTATTGGTGTGTATCTCGCAACTACAGTGCTGTGACGTACCTTCGGGTATCCGCCAGAGCCATCGACTTTCGCGACAGAAGCGTGAGCGTCACGCCTCACTCTGAACGCGGCATCTTCGGCTCCATGTGCCTCCATCCCTGCAGACGCAAAGTTTGAACAGCGTTTCCAGTCCTTAACTGCGGCGGGATAGGTTCCGCGACACACACTCCTGCCGTCTGGAAACAGCCTTGTACGACGTAGATCATGCTTCCAGGGCAGGAATGAAATACGCCTCCACCTAGCTCTTGTTCGCCGAGTTACTGAATAGGTCTTTTTCACAGGCGCACACCACGGGTATCTCATACGTGGACACGGGCGCAGTTATCAAACTCCTCGGTCCGGTCGCATGCTCGGTCTTTGACCAGTTTGCTAGAATTTCGGTCAAAGCAACCACGACATGCCCCGACCAAGTGCTGATTGGCAGATTGGTCGTCCCGCACAGCAGTCGATGCCTTCAGGGACTTCCCTATCCTGGGCAATGATCTGTTTGGAGGTCAGTTTGACGCTAAGCTCTGAGAGGAGGCGGAGCGACTGAAGGCCCTCTGCGAGAGCGATGAACATATGTTGCATCTTGGAAGCTCTTTTAGCCAGCAGACTCGCCAGCAGGGTTCCGGCAGAATCGGTACCGTCAGGGTAGGCAATCAGAGCCTAGGTACTAGCTACACTCCCGCCAAGGTGGCTCAGGGAGACATGACAGGCAGAACAACTCTCGCCAGAATCAGCAGCAGTCTGGGCAGCAAATAAACTACTGTCCCCGCAACAGAGGTGACGGATCCAAGAAGCCCTAGGGGTGCCCACCCCATCACAGTGTCACGGCCAGCAGGGGCGGCTACGACACTTTTTACCGGTATGGCACGCGATTGCGCCCGACGCTTGGTTCCTAGGCGTAATAGTAGAGGGGTACCGCATAGTATTCACAGCTCCCCCCTCATCTGGCCTCGTCCGGCCAACACCGATCCCGGACGAAGAGGCACAAAGGGCCACTCTTGAACAGGAGCTGCAGGATCTCTTGGCCAAGGGGGCCATCGAACAGGTCCAGCCCGAGAGCGACCTTCTGTTCCATTCCACATTCTTCCTCACGCCGAAGAAGAATGGAACAAGGAGGCCCATTGTGAACCTCAAGCCCCTCAACAAACAGTTTATGCATCCCCAGGGGTTCAGGATGGAAACACTAGCGATAATTCTCCCCCTTCTCGAGAAGGGGATGTGGGCGACTTCCATAGACCTAAAAGACGCGTACCTGCATGTTCTGATTCACGTGGTGTCGTGACTCTTCCTAGCCTTCACGTCCCGCGAAGCCGATTATCATTTTGTCGCCTTGCCCTTTGGGCTAACATCCGCGCCGCGGGTGTTCACGCGGGTAACTCGCACGGTATTGGCCGTCATTTGTCAGACCGGCATAACAGTCTTCGCCTGTCTCGACGACTGGCTAGTTCTAGGGTCTTCAGAGACAGATGTGCGTGACAACACCACACGTGTGCTTCAAACCCTACACAACTTGGGATAGATTGTGAATGAAACCAAGGCAACGCTTACTCCCTCGCAAACGATCAGGGGCGCGTTTAGACCTATCCGCGGGGATGGCTTTCCCCACAGAGGAACGGATAGGGGATCTCGTGGCGGATCTGAGAAAGATCCTTCCTAGTCCTCCTCTGGCAGCAGCTTCTGGGAAGGTTTGCGAGCTTAGTCGACCTCTCGGACCTCTGCCGACTCTACATGCAGCCCCTTCAGTGACACTTCCTGGCACACGCCCTGGCGCCAGATCCGCGCCCAGGCCAGCTAATTCCGCTGCCTACAGAGCTCCGCCCATTTCTCCAGTGGTGGATATGCGAAACAAACCTCACCAAGGGCAGGCCCTTCTGCAACGATGCGCCACTGACTACGATCACAACAGATGGGTGGGTTGCAACATGGAACGGACAGGTGGCCGCGGAGGTATGGTCACGCGGCCACCGAGAGATTCGGCTTCCAAAACTCAGTGGCCCCTTCTCCGTTGCAGAGGACAGATTGCACTTTCCGGGCATTAAAATTGTACCTAGAGCGAACGAAAGCTGTTCGTACATCAGAACGGTTATTCAACGAATATGCCCACGGCAGACGAGGCTTTCGCCCGCGCGGTTCTTCAGCCTCCTACCGCATAATCCTACCTGCTGCCACCGACCCTGTGTTAGGAATGCATAGGTTATATGAGGTGAAGGAGTACACGCTGTGAATTCCCCAAAACTCGTTGGTTTGGGAATTCTCTAGCGACGTACTCACTTCATATAATGACCCGCCCGCTCTCCACGTCAGGATTCGCATCTTAGGGCGACAGTTTCAGCGACGCTTTTTGATTGCCCCCCGCCTATGCCTTCCTCGTACCGGGCGCGGCGCATGCGACTACGCTATGTGGGACTTTGCCGTCAATGACACCACCGGTCAAACTTTGCCCACATGAGCGAGGTAAGCACTGGGTCGTTGTATGACCCCTCCTTCTAGTCATTCTGTTGCCTCCCCCTTTGACCAACTCAAATGGATTACCAACGCCCTTTTAGGCTTTTCTGCTGCATCTGCCTTTTCAGGTTTTCAGGTAAAAAGTCCCACCGCTGGTGACCAACTGAAATGGATTACTGATATCATTCTAAGTAGTTTCCGAGGCTGCCCTTTTCAACTTTTCTCCAAAAAATAAAAACAGATTGAAAGACAAAAAAATGAGGAAAAGAGGATTGAAGAAAATACAAAACAGTCAGTTTTTTTTAAGGCAAAAGTAGAAGGGGTTGTGTGGGTAGGAGAAGAAAACCACCACCCATAAAGGCCTAGGGATGGAGGTTTATGTGCTGTAGAAGATAATTCTCCACTTACCTTCAAGCAAGAAAACATTAGTGGGGAGGAGGTGGGAAATACTACAGAATCAGACAGTGTTCAACAGATAACCAAATAATGGCTATTACCAATTTTTTTTTCCAGGCTGATACCGATTGCTAATTATTCCACCAATTTTGTGGAACCAGCTCTATGTATTATAGCTGTTAATGTATGTACTGTGCAGTATATGCATATACGTGGCATAGCAAATTAGCCATGCAAACACAAGGAACATGGAATTACTAGTGTTGTTTATTCTATTCAACAGAGCCATCTTTCTACCGATCCAAACCGAAAATGTAACATTTTTAAGCCACCAGGATTGGTAAACATTGAAATATCTTTTAAATGTTTTTAGAAATAACACTGATGTCTGCAATGTGTACAACTACTGCTGTTTCACTTGGACAATGAAGTATTGTACTTATGAAGGTGGTTTGGCTCAGACTGTTTGCTGGCCTCTACACCTTACTATGTTAGGATGTTATAAAGTCTGTAAATTATGTAAATGAGAAGGTTCTACTGTAGAAGCTCTCTTCTCTTTTTTATTTACGAGTCACTTGTGTGCATTTTAACATAAGAAATGTTAGTTATATTCTTTGGATTATGTGGCATTTCATTGAGCATTAAAATGTTGAAGACAACGGCAGTGATTTTGTTTCTAATTGAACTTAAGTCGTGCTGACATGGTTTTTGTACACTGTTGTACTATGCCATTGTCAAGTATGACTGCAATTTGGGGAAAATGCAAAAATTAGACATAAGGACCTTTTCTATTGATCTGTATCATGATGAATTCTACAAAATCTGGTTGCTTGAAATATAAAAGAAGTATTGAAAAATTATGAAGATGAATTTGGTTCTACTTTCACAGGGAATCGGTAGCCTTGACAGTCCTAAAGAACCAAGTAACTCTGTATTTAAGGTGGTGGAGGCTATAACAGACATGACAGAAAATACAGTACTCAATATTGAATGTGATTGTTTCATGCTTGCGTGTGGGTGTGACATACTGACTGTAGAAACAAGCACATTGTCAGAAATTCCACATCACAAAAATTTACCACACTTGCCAGAATGAGAGAGACTTCTTTTCTTGGTTGCTTTGTTTATTTTTTTAAAATTTCATTTCATTGCAAAGTTCTGAGCTATTTCATAGATTTTTATTTTTCTCTGGGGTACCAAAGCATAACTAAGTGATTTGGTTACTCTTGTTCCACTGGTAAAGGTACGTATTATGCAGTAACCATCCATGACAATGAAAATAAAAGGAGACCATGGGATTACCTCAACAATTCAGACCACAATTTAGTAGAAATTCTATGTAATGTATAACATGTAAAAAGATAAACAAGGACAATCAATCAATTAGATGATTGTGTAACCATCATCTGTTGATTTAAAAAAAAGATCCCTCTCTAGTGTCCACATGTACGTTATTAAAATTTATAAGTTCAATTATTCTAGCTACCTATACTAGCTGCCATAGAATTACTAATCGCAGTACCATTACTTTAATGATTTTGAACTTTCCCTAGCATTACACTTCTAGTAGTGAAGAAAGTTTATGAATGAATCTCTGCAAGATCCAATCAGAGGTTAGCATTTGAACAGGTGCAAATTTCTTTCACCTTCACACACGTCGCAGATGTTTTTCGACGTGATATGATTTTGCTGTAGCTGTATTCAGTATGGTGTATTGCGCAGTGTATTTTCGTTTGTCCAGTGGTTGTACAAAGGACTAATTTTGAAGCTTGCACCTTTTATCGAAGTGTTCAACATTTTCTTCCACAAACAGAAAGGAAGAGTTGGAAAATCTTTGTTTACCGTATAGATTTATCTGGTTTTGTGTTAGCTGTGTACCTTGCTCAAAATTCATTTTGTGTCGGTGAAAACATACTTGAGAAAAATTCATACATGAAATGATGGTGGCTTTATGTTGGGAAATAGGGTAGCCTACTCCATTATCCGTGAGTCCCGGGACCACAAATCTATTCCCACCATTTCTTGTGTCATACTGTAAAGCCTACCTTGACTTCTGACGTAAGGCCTATAAGCCTGTGTAGCAACTTTCACATGTCTAAACTAGCATTAGTCCTACACTGTATCTAAAACTACTGTAGCAGCCATATGTTGTGTTCTTCAAAAGTTAGTACTTCAAAAGCGTAACTTTTCCTAAGTTTCGTAGGTCTCACTTGTTGGTGAATAACCATACAGTATTCCTTTTCTCAACAAAACATGCACTCACTCAGCTGCACATATGAATTACATGCATCTTTATGTACTGTAGTATCGCTTAATGAATGCTGTGGTAGTGGTGAAATTGTGTAAAGTAAATAACTTATTGTGCCAACCATCAGTAAGAACTATTCCTTGGCCCAGCTACTGTAGGCATGCCTATACCATATATGAATTTCAACTGCAGCTGTAGATAGCTAAGAGTGTCTCACCGGTGTGCAGTATGCAAGGTGCGCTGATTTTGAAATGTGTACATAATATATAGGACTTGTGGTTTATCCTGTGGTTTAAACCTGTGGTTTATCCTTTCAATGGGTTGGACCAGGAAGTAACAACTCCCTGGTTTAATCGAAAAGTCTCCAGAAGGGAAATTTGGATGGATCTCTTATTTGGTATGTGGGTGTACCACATTAAGTGGAAGAACCCTATTGCTCTCGGTGGAGTTCAAAGGTCATTTGGGTAAGTGGGTCAAACTGTAAAAACATTGCGAACATCATATTGGTGGTGGTCAAAGGTCAGTTGGGGTCAACAGCCCCCTGGATGAAATTGTTAAAACCTTGTAAACATGATATCTCAATGAGAGAAGCTTGAACAGATCTCATATGTAATGTGTCAGTACATCACATGGTGTAGAAGTGCCCTATATATATTGATGGAGGTTAAAGGTCATTTGGGGTCAACAGTGGTCAAATTGTGAAAACATAGACGTGATATCTCAAGGAGTGAAGCTTGAATAGATCTCATGTACTGGTGTAAGTGTCGCATCACTGAAATATGCAGTTGTGCATATTGAGATATGATACATATCAGGCATCATATATAAGATTCATAGAAATCATCATAATGAAATCATCATAACCAGAATGCTTTTGTGCAATTTTTTTTTGAAATTTTTTCCTGTACTGTATAATGAATGTTTTGTTTCATTTATTTTGGAACAGTGAAACAAACAATACGGCTGTGAACATCATCAACAAACATTCTGTGGTCAATTTGTTGCTGCAATGTGTTGAATCACAACAGGTCAGCTTGGATCTAGCCCTGGTGTCAGGTAATTATGTACCTATAATTTAGGAAGAGTTGTACATTTGAAGAACCAGATGAAAGAGCAAATTAACATGGAAATGTTAAGGACAGTCATAGTTTAATACAAACGTTTTTGAAGATATCACATCTTCCTCCTCAGGTAAGTGAAATATACAAAATTATGAAATTATGTTATACAAAATTGTCCTCATACTCTATTCATGCTCTATCTCAAGAAGGGTAAGTCTGAGTAATTTCGTTTTTGGCATGTAGGTTGCCCATATTGAGTAGATGATCCTTATTGTTTTTGGTTCCTTGCGCCAGCAAAGGAACCTATGCAGTCAGGTTGGCGTGCGTGTGCGCGTGCGTGTGCGTGTGTATGTGTGT
>VJOZ01051097.1:0-14204 GCA_009801055.1 Stichopus horrens | reverse complement strand
GAAACTAATGTTTTGGGATCTTTCTCCAGAGCCCATTACAAAGGAAGCAATTAACAATAAACCTATATAGCCAGATATACGTTGAAGATAACGTCGAGATAATCACCTCACCAAACTACATCAAGTAGGTTCATCATGAGGAAAAAACAATAGCATGTAGTCTACGCCCATATCTGCGACGAGGTGAGTGTTCTGGTAGTTGATAAAAAGAAACCTGGCTCAGGTGGCAGATCGCTGGATTCATGCTTAGAAAAACACCTACCGTCACTCCTGGAAGTTATTTTTTTTTAAATGCAGCCAGGGACGTACGGGTAGACCTATGGGTGTGGTGGTGTCAGCTTTGTTCTCAATCTGCAAATGAGTGCTACTCGGTATAAGTTTTGAAACTTTACTTTAATGACGACATGAAGCGCCCAGAGCTTCCATGTATACACCGGCCCTGCATGAAAGTGCTGTATTTTATTATTTGCGCGGAATACAGTTACTGACAAGACAATACAGTTCCCTTTTTCAGTCATTCAACATAAATAGTGATTACAGGTTTATATTCATCACTGAATTACTCCTTCCTTCCAGTGTATTTTGAATACAATGAAGACACCAAGTACTTTCCAGAAGAGCTTGTTGCCATAGCGTTAAACGCATCCAGAGAGACCGCAGAGGATTATGCAGGTGAGGCCACAAACAGTTTTTTGGTTTTAGCAATCGGTAGTCAGGATGTGGGAACTCTGAACTTACTGATCTTTTTTTTTTTCCGTCAGAGGAGATAATACTGCAAAGTGCAATTGACACCCCTCGGCCACCGCAACTCCTTTGCAAAAGATATGTTGGGCCAGCACTCAGTTCTAGACTATTAAATGAATAAGAATGTGTCTTCTGATATCAAGAAACAAGGCAGCTTTTGTAATCTTGTTCATTACATCTAACCTCTCTTTTGACTCCGCTCCTCCAGAACAGAAAATTACGGATGCAGTGATCACAGTTCCCTCTTTCTTCAACCAAGCGGAAAGGAAGGCCGTCCTGTACGCTGCCGACCTGGCCGGCCTTCGGGTACTGCAGTTACTGAGTGAAAATGCTGCTGGTGAGGAAATCCTTGATGCATTCATGTCCATAGTTACATTGCAGCAAACAGCCCGTATCTGATTTCTGATTTGACAAATTGATATCTGAATTGATTCAAACTTCAGTTGTGTCCAACTTCATCAACAAACTTAGTTGTTAACATTGGTAGTTCAGACTTTACTTCATACTTTGCATCTTATAAGTGAAGAGAGTAAATTCCTCTTTCTTGAATGACTCATTCTAAAAGAAAAGAGCATTCTGGGACTAAAAGCAAGTATCTTAGATGCCATAAAATTATGAAAAGTATGTTAGTTACAAGTCTGATTGTCTTTTCAAGACTTAAAGCCAAAACGTGTTTATAAAGGTATGACACTTCTCAATGACACTGTTTACAAAAGGCCTAATGTTGTTTGTTTGACAAAAGGTTGTGATTTTGGTGCTTCTTTAGATAATTCGTCCTTCCAATTCACCACATTGATTGGTGACTCTCTCCTTTTAAAAAATCTTTTACATTTATGCTGTGAACAACAACAATTAAATCAGTTTATCTTTTTGATAAAATCATCCCATTTTATCAAACGTGAGTGTCACCTTAGAGTCTGTCCTTCCCCCAGTCGCACTCAACTACGGAGTCTTCCGAAGGAAGGAGTTCAACGGTACGGTCCAACATGTGATGTTCTTCGACATGGGTGCCAGCAGCACCACCGCGTCTATAGTCAGTTTCCAGACAGTGAAATCCAAAGAGGAAGGAATCGCGGAGATTAATCCTCAGCTGACCATCAAAGGAGTCGGGTAACTAACTTATGGGCCTATTGCCAAGATATTTAACATTTCTCTCTCTGTTATTGAAACCTGCTTTAAGAGGACATGATTTTGTTAATTAACTTCATCCTAAAGTGTGAATCTGTATTTTAGAGCTGTAAAGTACTATTTTTGAACTAAAACTAGCCTTTTCCTGTCTGGTTGTCTCACGTGATGGGATGAAACTTGCAATAAATGTCCCACAGCATTAAAACCATCCTTTTTCATGAGAATGCAGACCATAATGGTGCCATCGTTGGGTTGAATTTGCCCGTCTACTAAAAACAAATCGGAGCCACTGTATGTGTTTGAATGGGTGGAGAAATAGGTAGCTAGTTTACGTATGCATTTGCCATTTGTTTCTCAAACACCGAAATAATCACGAAATTTGAGATTAAGTATCGTTTGTTCATGTTACGTGATCAGCATAAGGGGATGTATTGCAATTGGACCCATGTCAGTATTCTGTTTTTGTGACTTATAGTAGGTGTGACATTTGGTGTTCTTTTTACATCAGCCACATTTTGTGTTATTGATGTTACTCTGCAAAATAGTTGTTTAAGTTTTCACAAATTGGAAGCTAGTGGTTGAAGATTTTTGGTGTACCTTGCATCCCAAACCCTTAAACCTTCACACAGAAGTTTGTCAAAGGCAAAGAACCAAATGGGTTAATTTAAAAAATGGTTTCGTGGTATCGGTAATAGCCAACTCCTACATAGCATCCAAAAACAAGTAGTTACCCATGTCACCCTCCTGTTTTGGTGGCTGGTATGGGGGGGTGTGGAGGGGGTCATTGGCGTGTGATTGATTAAAGAAAAGGGAGACAACCTCCATTTTTTGTCTCTGCTGTTTTTGTTGGCAGATACTGTACTTTGACAAAGAGATCAATTAATATTTTCACAGATTTGACAGAACGCTCGGTGGGAAGGAACTAGACCTCAAAATGCAAGCCCACCTGGCCAAGTTATTCACAGACCAGAAAAAGACCAGTAGCAGTGTGTATGAATCACCAAGGGCAATGGCCAAGCTCCTCAAGGAAGCCAAAAGGGTCAAGCAGGTGCTCAGTGCCAATACAGACCACACAGCACAGGTTTGTTTTTTACCTTCTTCCTTGTAGTGTGTGTAGATTTAAATGTGAAAATGTTGTTTTGTTTGCATTCTCTGTATAAAGCAAGTATGATTGTAGTCGGGGTGAAAGGTGTAATAAAGTCTAATTGGATATGATATGAGAGTGTCCTTTCAGTTGTAGTCTTGATATTGAGTTGATAACAATCACAATGAACGATTAAATACGTGTAACCAGATGAGAATTTAATATGGAATTCGTGGAATGTATCAAGCAACTTGGATGGAATTGGGCCAGTTGTGGTCTGTGGCATCACGCTGTTGCTTCCAACACCGACAATTGCTCCTAACTCAACCTCTGTTCAATCGTTACAGATCGAGGGCTTGCTGGATGACCAGGACTTCAAAGCTCATGTCACTCGGAAAGAGCTCGTTGAGATGAGCAAGGACTTCTACGGGAGAGTGGAGGGCGTCATCGAAAGGGTCTTGAAGTCTGCTGACATGACACTGGTGAGAACTGTTGTCAAGCATAGATGAGGACATTATGTCGTCGTCATCAGCGAGGACGCTGGATGTAATCTTTAGTTGGGGTCACAGATTGCATTAAGTTGTGTGGAAATTATGTATTACTTGATTGTTGATAATACCAACTGTCATTAAACAATTTGATCGTAATTGAAATCTAGTGAGAATAAGCCAAACAATTGGCCATGATCTGTAAATCCTGCAAACCAAATTGAAGCTCATGTGATACTGATAGCCACCATTTCAGAGTCCAGTCCAGTTTTGGAACATCCTGTGATATTGAAGGGCAGTGTTATTGTCAGATCTACATTGAAACCAAGAGGGTGTATGTTAGGTAACCCTCCCTTCCCATCCTTAACCATCCCTGCCATTTGTTGGTTGGTGTCTTGACTACATGAGAGAGAGGGCAAACTTCTTTTAAATAACCTCAATGGACGGTTCTGCTGTGACAAGGGAATTTGCTGGTTTAGATGGAGAAAGAGCACCTTGAAGTTAAGTTCGCACCTTTAAGGTCACAGCAAGTTCTATAAGGCTTACATGGGATTAGAGAATAAACGCAATACGGTATTGGTCGTCTGCTTCAGTTGCTTTGAGATGGAGAACCTTTAGCCACCATTTCAGAGTCCTTGAACTGGAACCTCTGAATGAACGAAATACCTTTGAGCCAACTGCAGGGCTTATCTTTGCTGCTTTGGTATGTCTTTAAGTATTAGCGGTACTTAATGTTTTCATTCTATCTCCATCTAAATAATAGCTCCCAGCTGTAACTTACCTCAGTCCCTACAGAGTTCATGTGCAGTAGTGTCACCATGGTAACACTATAATGGAGGTCATTTGTCCCCCTACCATGCAAAATCTGTTGGCATGTTTAATCGCTTTCCTTTTTGTATCATTTGCTTAATGGTGATGCCTTAGTGGAGAAAGGTCATAGACTTTTTATTAGGTAATACGAAACATTCTAAAAACTTGGCATTTTCCATCCAAATAGCAAGAAGTCTTCAAAAAGAAATTGCATTTGACCGTTTGTTGTAATAGAATAGCTCTGGAAAGTCCAATGTGGCTCTTAAATTTTCCCCACGACAGTATTGTTTTCAAGTCATTTCATTGCCTACCATACAAAAATAGGTGGCATGTATCCTGATTTAACCCTGGATTTATTTGAATTGATACCATGGAGGTAAACTCACGAAGCATGCAGTAGTGAGCTGGAGCAAAAGATTGTAGACTAGTCAAAGATAAATATTGATATCAAGTCAATGATAAAGCAATGTTCTGTAGGCTGTGATCTGAGTTAAATCTTGTTTGATTGCTGATCTCTCTTCTCTTAATCTGCTTTTCTCAGATCGAGATCGACAGTGTCATACTTGTTGGTGGAGGTACCAGGGTGCCAAAAGTCCAGGAGGTATTGTTAAAGGCAACCAAAAAGTAAGTATTTGACCATCAGCATTATGCAAAAAATCAACCCACATAAGACCAATCTGGAAAGTTGAGAATTGCTACAAAACTGCAAAACTGAACACTGCATGAAACTCCTCACTGGCTACAATCCCACGATTGTCTTTCGCTCGTTCTAGCCAAATTGTTCGAATTGATTTTCTGGTGTTTTATATTTACTCTCCATCAGAAAAGAACTAGCCAAGAATATCAATGCAGACGAGGCAGCTGCTCTTGGAGCTGTTTACCAAGCTGCCCACCTCAGCAAGGGTTTCAAAGTCAAAAAGTTTCTGGTCAAGGATGCTAGTATATTTCCTATACAGGTAAAATATGTCATTTATTACCTTTCAAATTCTGAAGCTCATTTTGTTAGGTGAACATCAGTGATTTCCATTTCCTTGAGTTGCAAAATGTGCGTTAGTCGTTGGTAGAGGCTGTAGTCGTCATTTCTTCTGATTTGGGATCATAGAGGGACATCATTAGTTGCGTTTTTCATCTGAAGATCGTGGGTTTGCTACTTAGGATAATAATTTGATGCTTATGATTATAAAACAGTCCAATAATCCTTAGAACGGAGCCTAAGAAATAACTCAGTCTCCAACTAAGTACTGCATTGCATCAATTTAGCACTGTCTGACGCGTAGTTCGTGTCATGGCAAATACTTTAAAGTTGTCAAGAGACAAATTGTCTCTGGGATGTTTGATCTGGTTTGATTCTTACCTTCGCCCCCTCTTCAGGTCGAATTCGACAAGATCTCGACAGAGGACGACGGGAGCGAATCCAAGAGGACGGTGAAGAGGACCCTCTTCCACCAGAACAACGTGATGCCCCAGAAGAAGGTGATGACCTTCAACAAGCACAAGGAAGATTTCAACCTCAGAGTCAATTATGGAGACCTTCAGGGAAGCATAACAAAAGCAGATTTGGAGTAAGTCTTCAATTTCTCTGTCTATCGCATGCCGTGGTTCTGTCATCCTTGAATAGTAGGTATTTTGAGTGGTATTGGCAGGGTTTTTGTTGCCTTATCAGAGGGCTTTGTAGTTCTTTTCCATAGTTCTAGCTGTTCTCTGTCACCATCACTTTTAATGATTTAGATTTCTGAATGGGATTCAAGACTTCCCTATTTACTCGGTTAAGGATATTGATGCTGACTTGTTCATGTGCTTAAGAATTTGGTGGTAATTTGCTTCACATGGAGTTGATTGACCCTACCACAACAATGGCACCTTTGATCTGTAAGTCCCCTTTGACAATGCTCCTGCTGCATTTCCAAAGTCATCCTGAAGATTTGACCATGAAAAGAGGTCACTGGCTTCCGTATATGATCAGGATCTTTGCGTCGTCTTCATATTAATGATAACTTTTATCCGTGAGCTTGGAGCAAAACATGCAAACGTGTGTTGACCTCGCTTGCACATGCCAATGAAGGTTGCGTTATTGGTTCCTTTTTTTCCCCACAGGTATTTCGGCTCGCTGAACCTGAGCGTGATTTCTCTGAAGGGCATTCCAGGTGCCCTCAGCAATCACACAGAGGATGATTCCAAAGGCATCAAGGCACACTTCAGGATGGATGAGAGCGGTATCTTGCACCTTGACTCGGTAAGATTGAGCATCATCTCACCGCGAAGCTGCATGCATAATCAAAATTTACTGGTCCCGGAGGATTTTAAGTCCCCCAGACCATTCCCCTAGACAATTCCTCTGACCCTTTTACTACCAGAATTAATTGGTGGGGGGATTGTTCAAGGAGAAATTCTTGGGGCCTGGAATTGTAAGGTTTGGTTATGGCAGGGGGAAGGTTGCCACAGAGGGGGATTTTCAGGGAAACTTGTCGGAGGGGAGTTGTCCAGTCATGAAAAATAAACAGCTCACCTTGACTGGAATAAATATCTGTCAGTGCTCTGCAAAAGTAAATTTTATCAATAGTAATACATTAATAAGTCATCATAAATTTTGTTATGATAAACATGAAATCTCAGTGTGTCATTTTTTTTTTCGATTTGCTGTTTTTAATTTACATTTTCCCCCAAGCACTGCATCTATCGTGTGTTTCCATTGTGTACGCCATTGTGTAGATAAAACATGTACTTGAGTGTGACAGTATGTTATCTTCACAGTGAAGGACTGCATTAAGAAACACAAATGTACACAACTTATTCACATTGTTCTGCTTTTATGCTCTTAGGTGGAAGCTGTTTTTGAAAGACTGGAGAATGTTACAGTCAATGAGACAGAGGTGGAAGAACAGTCCACATTTGCAAGTGAGTGTCTTTTATTTATTTATTTTTTCCACTGTTGTGGCACCTTTGGTAATCACCAAACAGCAGATGCAATTTTTTCCACATGCAATCTGTGTTGGTATTCGTTATTATTTGGTATTCATAAAACACTTTATCTGCAAGCCACCTTTTTGTTTCTTCTGATAGCCGCTACAATAGAGAGATGACCTTGACGTAACCGTCAAGCTTGTAGCTTTCGTTCGCTTCTTCTGCAGCTTGTTACTTTTTTCCTTTTTGTGGTGGATTGTTACAATTACTTTAGCCAGCAAAAAATTCAAGTAGGAAATAGTGGATTGAATAAATAATTTGTGTGGCCAATGCCTCTGTTAACTTCCGTTTATACTGTTCCGTGATGGACGGGGGAAGCACTCATCAGTCATATTTAATACGCTGTGTGAGGTGATGCCGATTTTTTAAAATCGGTGGTATTCGTAAATGCATCCAGAAATCCCAAGAAATGAGTTTCATTGTCTGATAGAAATGATCATTTCTTTGCAGATTATCTTAACAATGGTGGAAGTGAATAATAAGGTCCTTTTCTTAGATACTGTACTCTCCATAATAACGATCACTTCTGCCCTGCTTGAGTTCCTTTTGATTCCTTTTGATTCCTAATGGAGTGAAGAATATTCAAAGCAAATCGTGGTCATCACTTTTTTTTTTTTTNNGGCGACGAGAAGGCCGAAGAACCGACCGGCGAAGTCAAGGATGACGGGACCACAGAGGTGAAGGATCTTTGCATTATTTGGAATTAGTTACCCTGATTCCTACTGATTAAAAAAAGTTAACCCTGATTCTTCTCTATAGTAGGCGACTCTACAGAGTAGGAAGCAGGGTTTAATTTGAATGGTTCTAGAAACAGAACACCCTGTCATAATTGAAGGTGTATTTGTGACAGTGTGTGATAGAGTTATAGTTTGCCAACAAAATGTGTTGAACTTCGTAAACTTCTAACGGTCAAAATGGACAAAAGGAAACCTTTGTTATTTTTTTCTTTTATTTTTGCATTTCGTTGAGCCTTATGTGATTGTGTATATGTTTTTAGAAGTTCTTCAAACAGTTTAGCAAAGTCTGTAATTCATATACTAGCACAGCTACATGGTCTCAATTCTGCTATGTGGGTGAACCCTTCTTGGTTGAAAGGTGGAAAGAGCATTGTTAACGTGCAGCAGCTTACCTAAGTCAGTGATCCAGACTCTGGTAAAGGAGAGAGCCAGTCTGGTATTTCTATTGGTGTAGGAATGTTCATTCCTCTGAACAACTAGTTTCTGTGACCTGCTATTGGAGGTGAATTGATGGTTTGCAGAGGAAGTACACAATGAATGTTGAAGCTAATTATCAGCATTGTTCTTTGTTAGTACCTATTGAGATTATGACAAATTCGCCGATTCAGTTGGAACTTGTTGATGCTCTGGTCGAATGAAATTCTGCAAATTGGACAGTCCTACATATTGTCTTGTACAATGTTGATGATTTGATATAAAGATGCTTTGTAGTGGTTTCTATGATTTGACAGAATGATACAAAAATTGTACCTTATGTTGAGCATGTTCATGTGTGAGCCTCTGCACCATTGGTGCTCTAGTTCTGCAACCTGAGTTTGGTAAAGGTTAGTCTGTTATACGTATATACAGTTATCCCTAGTTACTATTTACAACTAATTGGAGAGCAGTTTAAAGACTTGGAACAGATAGAACAATGAAATCACTTGACTCTTAGTGCTCACTGATTTATCTAGGAGGAAATAAAAAAAAATGCGAGTCTCTCCAAACTGTGTGAATGCAAGTGAGGGAGGCCGAAGTGACATAAATGCAATACTCTGAGGACAAACAAAGGACTAATTTCATGGATGACTGATAAAATGCAACTTTGACATGGACGTATGATGAAAACAGTGAACTCAACATTCTACGTGCGCCATACTAACACAAACTTACGGAAGGACGAACAAATACAACACAGACTGACATGGACGGAATGATGAAGACTTTCTTTGAGCAGAGAGTGTTAATTTCTCAAGACCAGAACATTTCCAGTTGTGGTCAGTAGGTGCCATCTGTGACATGTGATTGTCATATAAGTTACATTTCTACCACTAGGAGGAAAAAGTAGTCCCAGAAGATACTGCTGAGAAAGATGAGGCAACAGAACGGGAGGAAGAGGAAACTTCCGAGGAACAGGCAGCAGATGACATGAAAGAGGAAACTGGTGAGGATGAAGAGGAAGGGCAGGATGATGAGAAGCAAGAGGCAGAGAAAGGAGATGGAGATGATGAAGATGAAGAAGAATCCAAAGAAGAAGAAACAGCAGAGGAAGATTCGAAGGAGGAAGGAGAAGAAGAAGATGAGAGCGAAGAAGAGACGGAGAAAGAAGAAGAAGCAGGAGATGATGATGACGAGAAGAAGGAAGGAGAGGAAGATCAGGCTGAGGAACAGGAAAAGGAAGAAAGCAAAGAGGCAGATGAAGATAAAGCACAAGAGGTAGTGTTTCTCTACTTCTGTGCAGTTTTATGTCATCAGGTTCAAGGTTGTTAAAAAAAATTAAAGTTTTAGTAAACTATAGGAGTCTAGAATAGGAAGAAAAAAAAAGAAGAAAATCTGTAATTTGTGGTGAAGCATACTTGTTTGAAAGAGAATTGAGATGGATTTTCTACGTTTGTTGGAGCTGGTGAAAGTGTAGTCCAAACCCATGCCCTTCATTCACATCATCATGATGGCTCCTGTTTTAGCTTGGGTGCTCTCTCATTGACATCCTCACAGCCACATCCTCTCAGCCATTCTAATTCAAATGCAATTATAGCAGTGGCTTTTACTTACACAGAGAGTAACTCTTAATGTAATTGAACTTGGAGACAAGTGGGGGAAACTGTATTATTTCTGAGTTTTGTTTCCTTTATTTCCAGAAAGAGGAAGACCAAGACTCTGCAAAGGAAGACAAAAAAACCAAAAAGAAGGACAAAGGCAAGAAAGACAAGAAGGACAAAGACAAGAAGGACAAAGATGCAAAAAAGGATGAAAAGGACAAACCAACCAAGCCACAAATACAGACAGTGAAGGAGCCCATAACCTTTGAGGTTGAAATGCTAGATGTCCAAGCACCGACCAAGGAGGTCAAGAAGGCTTCAAAGGCAAAGTGAGTTTGAACTGTTTTGGGTTTTGTTTTCAAATTCTGTCGTCTTCAGTCTGATCTGGGAGAACACTTACAAATTTGAAGTAGGCATTTTGTCGTGAATACTATCATATTGATCAGATTTTCCAGTGAGTACAAAGTCATACATGGTTGTATTTGCTGTTTGTATGTCAATGAGACAGAGTAGTCTTTAGTCAAATTGTAGCTAACCAATATCAAGTAGCATATCTTTCTTACGTTCCTTTCTTCCGCTTCGTCTTGCTTCCTCCAAAGACTGAAGGAACTGAGAAAGATACAAGACGACAAACGAGCCAAGGAGCAGGCCGTCAACAGCCTGGAGTCATTCATCTACGAGACTCAGGAGAAGCTCTACGAGGAGGAGTACGAGGCCTGCTCGTTGGAGGAAGATCGAGACGCCATCCGAGCCAACCTGAGCGAAGCGTCGGATTGGATCTATGACGTGGATGCAGATGCAAATGCAACGGTAAGCATTGCTTGCTGAGATGGGAGGGTCAAAGATCATGAGAAGCAGAATGTTTTCTATACTTTTAATCTTTATCTGACTACATGGGACAGTGTAGGCTACTTCATCACACAATGGAGGGCCCTGCAGTAGCGCATAGTGCAGACGAACAGTACAGTAAGTTACATTCCACCAAAGTAGTGCACATTGCACCATGATACAGTGATACTGTATGTCACATTATACCATAGTGCAGAATGTCACATAACACCATAATACAGTGCATCATAGTACACCATAGTACAGTGCATCACAGCACATCACATTACACCATGGTATGATGCACAGTATGCATTTTGCCATAATGTAATACCTTACATTGCGGTGCAATGTGAAACAGCAGAGCTCATTATCACGAGGCACATTGCTGTGTAATGCAGTATTCAGCTGACAATGTGGTATGATACAGTGCACAGTAGTTCACCTCGGTCGAGATGACACAATTTCGATGCAGTGGCCTGGTAAGTTGATGCACAGGTGTTTGTGGGCACGGTGTGCAGTTGTAAGCCACTGAACCTTATTGTGAGTCAATATTGCTGATAATTCACTATTTTGACCCAATAATGTTCTCCCAGAGGAAATGCTGATGGTACTGTTAAAGGCATAGCACATTATTCCCCTCTACTCTTGCAGTGCTATATTTGCACACCTCAACACAGTACAGCATAGTAACATGTGATGTTACGCTAAGGCATGTCAGGTGCATGGTTTCACTGATTCTGATGTTAAAAACTGGCAGTTGGCCTATTTCGAAACATTGATTTGTATTTGTAACATTATTCACAAGCTTCTGCCAAAGCCATGCAGTTAATGTGTTGGAGCTAGCGCTTAAAGAGCTTTGGTTAGTTGAGGTGCTTGAGGTATTTTTATAAGAGTCAGTGTGCTTTATAAAAAGCTAGGTTCCTATTGGAGTGGTTAGTCTTTTAGTAGAGATATGTGTAGTTACACTGAGTTGTTTGTGAAGTAAGATGTTTTGAGGTTCGGACCTCCACTTGTTGGTCTGATGCGATCCTATTAGAAGTAATTAATGTTGTTATGATAGTTTTGTTGTTCTCCACTCTTTCCATATCTGCAGGTTTTCAAACAGAAACTTAAAGAATTAAAGAAACTGACCAAAGACTTGTTCTTCAGGGTCAAGGAAAAGCAAGAGCGTCCAGAACTTATCAGTGCCATGAAGAGTGCTCTGAACACCTCCAAAGTCTTTCTTCAGATGATTAAAAACGTCACAGAAGAAGACGAGTCTCCCTTCACTAAGGTTGAGATCGAACTCTTAGAAAAGGTCTACAACAAATCGAAGGAGTGGTTCAGCACCAAAATGAAAGAGCAGAAGAAACTGGCAGACCACGAAAAGCCTGTCCTGCTGACGTCAGACCTGAAGGACAAGATAGCGGACATAGACCGTGAGCTCAGGTACCTGGTGGGGAAAGCTAAGACGACCAAGCCCAAGAAGAAACCAAGCAAGGACAAATCCAGCAACAAAACGGAAGAGGCGAAGAAGAGCAATGAGACCAAAGCTGACGACGAGGAAACGGAACAGACAGGTAGGCAAACATGTCCCCACATGACAATCGAACTCTCAGAGGCTGATTTACTGATACACAGAGAAGTAGCTGGTAAAGCAGATTCCCTATGGCCCATGATATCAGAGTTAGGAGGCTATGCACTGTTTCTCACAAATTGACTGAAAAGCTTGTAATAGCCCAGCATGATAGTTTCCCATTACTTTTTGAAGAGTAACATGACAATCAAACCTGCCCACATTAATATATAGTCTTCTGTTTTACAGGAGGACTTATGACCACATAAATACCCCATTGCATAAATAACCCAAAATAAATAGTCGAGTATGTTTTCTTCCCTGACTGCAGGCGATCAGTTCACCAGCAGTTTTCTGTATTCTGGTGCAAATTATAAATGCTGTCTAGTTATGATCTAAAAGATTTTTCTTTTTCTATTTTGTTGTCTTATCAGAGCAATTTCAATTTAAAAAAGGAAGTGCTTTGTATACAGTGAAAATAGATTACAAACTTGGGTAGATATTAAATATCTCTTCTTGCGTGTCGAAGTACGTACACTGACATCATGCTACTTGTCTACAGGAGAAAACTGAATACAGTTTATGTGGTGAATTGAACCATGATACTCAGTTTTGAGTTCTACCTGTGTTTGCTTGCTTGCATTGCACTGTTAGTCTAATATACATGCCGTGACCGAAGAAATGTAATATTTGCAAATTGAGGTGGTACGCAACGAAAAAAAAAGTTATCTGTGCTAACACATGTGACACTTTTGCAGAGTTACCTGCAGAAGATGCTCCACCAGAAGAAACAAAAGAAGAAGAAGTTACAGAGGCAGGAGAGACGGAGGATCAAGAGGAGGAGCCCCCTCAAGAGGAACCTGAAGGAGATGCAGCTGAAGAAGAACCTTTGCAGATTGGTGGAGGTGAGGAAGATGCACAGATAGAAGAGCCGGTACCGGTCGACACACCACCAGGTAATTTAAAGTGAGATGGCATGAATTAAACTGAATTGTTTTTATGATTTTAACTGAAACATAGAGGCAGTAATGGTGCCTGACATGTTTTTCATTCAAAGATAATCTGACAGGTGAATATCTTCTGTAAAGCCTAGTGTTTTTCATGGTGCAGACTGTCATCAAATGTCACAGAATAGAAACAAGGATGTGAAACAGTTTCTCTGGAATGGTTGGAAAAAAAAAAGTATATCTTAGGAAAAAAAAAAATGTCAATTTCAACAAAAAGGAGAAGGATGCAAAGACAGTGGACACAATACTGAGTCGTTAATTGATCAACAACAAAAGGAAAGGAAATACATGACCACACATCATCGCCCATGTGGGATCCTCAGAATCATTGTGGAATATGTGTTCTAGATGGAGTGAATATACAGGAATAATGCAATCAGTTTTGAAACAGAAAAAAAGGCCAAATTTTTCAGTATAGGAGAGGAAATCCAGGCCTCTGATTTGCTGTTTCCGTTTCTCCTCACACGACCATGGCAGGGTTACCTTTGAGGCTTCAGGAAACATCTTCCACATGACACTCTCTTCACATACACAGAGATGATGATGGCAACTGTGTTTTGATTTTGTCTTTAATTCCCTTGCCAAGTGCGATGTGTTGATAAGCTCTGTGGAAACTTTCTCAGCTTTAGTAGTGATGATGATGATGATGATGATGATGATGGTAATGATGGTGATGATGATGATGATGATAGTGATGATGGTAATGATGGTGATGATGATGATGGTGATGATGATGGTGATGATGGTGATGATGGTGGTGATGATGGTAATGATGATGATGGTGATGATGATGGTGGTGGTGATGATGATGATGGTGATAGTGATAATGATGGTGATGATG
>VJOZ01051094.1:0-11135 GCA_009801055.1 Stichopus horrens | reverse complement strand
CCTTGCACCAAAAATTCCTGAACACCCCGAAGGTACCACTAACAGAGTATTATTATGACAAACCATCAACACTGTACAAGAGGATCTGCAAGAGAAGAAGCACTTTCAGGTGAATCCTCTTTAAGTTACGATGACTTTCAAGGGAGACTCTTCAGTTTTTTTTAGTATGAGATATTTTGAGATGATAAAGGTATTTACTGCCCAGGCAGATATCATTCAGACAGGCAATACATTGTACGACACAAAATCATGATAGGCTAATCATAGCACATCAAAGATGACTGTTTTGCTTCAAGTACATGCGTTTAGGTGGGCATGGCCCGGCTTATAATGTCAGGTCTGCTGCAAAGATGCTACCAAATCAAGATAGGCACAATAAGTCCCACTCAATCACTGATATGAAACAACAGGCACCAAAAACAATAAGACACATCTTCTCAATACGATACATGTCCACACCAAGTTTGAGTAAAATTGAGCACTCCATTATTGGGTTACAGTGCCACATACCTCGCATTCCAATGGTGTCACATACAGTACACACATGCACACCGACTTGACCAACTTGAACCAAACATGAAAACAGTAAGTCCACATGTGATACATTAATATTGTGATGTAATGTATTTCTAAGGATCTCTCTATTTTGATTTATGAACATTTACAGTAATTCTAGGTAAGTTCCGTATCAAAAGCATTGCAGCTATTGCAATTGTACATGGATGTGAGGTTTCCCTATAAGATAAAATATTTTTGCGCGACATGAAGCCTTAAAGTTGCTTTGCTTGCTTGATGGAAAGTTCAAAATCCTTCCTAGGCCATTCAGCATAGCTACAATCATTAGTACTTTATATAGAACTACCATGCTTTATTAGCCTACACATCATGACATAATTTAGAAATTTGCAAATTGATGTTTTTTATCACTTTACGTACTACTTTGGCACCTGTCGATACAATTTTGAGTGCTCATTTGGGACTCCCAGGTGTGAAATTGCACTCCACCCTGTGTTTTTCAGATTCTGTTTGACACGTTTTTACACCATTGGCAGTTTCCAGATTTCGACCCCTTGTGATCTACACAAAACTGCATAAAAATTACTTGCAGGTGTATGAAGCTATCCTACAATGCGCACATGAGCTCCATTGATTAAATACTTGAAATACAGTTTGTAAGAGATTTGTCACATCTAATTCTCTGCTGACCCCTGGTGACTTTGGCTTCAAATTCAGTGTACATCACAAAGCCAACAGCTTAAGTAGCTTACCAAACCATATGCTGAACTTCTCTCTGATTCATCTGTTATATCAGCAACATACGCAAAGATGATCGAAAATGTAACAGAAAAAATACCCGACACAGATATCATGGCAAAAAACCACCTGCAAAAAAAGAAACAAACAGAACAAAGGGCATTTACACACACCTTGAACATGAGTTGCATGAACCAGGTGATCAATTATGCTGGACAGTAAGAAAGTTTATCTTCAGCATTGACACATTAGGTAATGAAAAATTTATTCACATCTCCAAACAGCAAATAATTTCATCTCAATTGCAATTATTAACCCAGAATAAAAGTTAATGTCATTATGGGTAGATAATAGAAGTGTTAGGAATAAGGAGAAATAAAACTTTGATTGAAATTGAGCTAATGAAAAGGGAAATATATTTCAGCCTACAACAGAAATTTATCCCGAATAATCTGTACCTTCGAAAACACAAACAAGAATTTCTCTTCAGGATTGTATGCCTAAATGATACGTATACCAAATTTGTCTTACTGAGAAACTGAGTTTACGGAGGTGTTGATGCCTACTGATTACAAATCAAGCTTCCTTGCAAACACACACAGTACTCAATATCTTAACTCTAACATGCCAAACTTGAAGTCCATCATTGTCCCTTGCAGATAGTCGGCCTTTACAAGGTGTGCTGATTTGTCAATCCTTTTCACACTTTGATGTCTATTAACACCTTTAAATTATGTCTTTCATCACATGGACTACATCTGCAATATACACCAAGATGACAATCTGACCTTCCTTAAATCAGACTTGTCCTACTGTAACTCAGTGCAATACACTTTTATTCAAATCAGTCTCAGCTTCTCTGAGACCGACATACCAGATTTACAAAGTTGTTACAATATGACCCCTTGCAAATACATGTTAGGCACTACATAAAAATTATGGAAACATTCCATAACATTCCAAATTTGAACTCTTTACAAAAGAAGTTACATTACACAGACCAATATCCAAGTAAATGTAACAACTACTCAAATGATAAAAAATCATACAAGAAGAGTATTACCATGGACTTATCCTCATCAGTGGTATAGGCATACACGTAAAGAAAACTGTTAAAAGAAGGAAAGATTTACGACCCCAGACATCTGACAGAGCTCCTACCAGTGGTGCACTCAAAAAGGAAAGTATTCCCTGTACAGAAGAAATTGAATAAATCTTTGAACAAGTAGCTCTAAGAATAATATATGACTGTATTTATCAATCCAGGAACATGATTTAAAGGGAAATATGGTGTTTGTTTTACAGTAGAAATTTTCAAAATAAGCATTTGTAGGTACAGAATGATAGATAATCCAAAGTAACGAAGGACAAAGGCCTTCTTTTCAAGAAATAAGTTTCTCACAATTAGAAATTTAGTTTTTTGTTGCTTGAGAATAATTTGTTCACCCAAACTTTCCAAATTCAATGATGAAATCTCACATAACTTATCTTTCACTGTACATAATGTCTTCAGGTGATAAAGTTTTTGGGGATGTTTATTGATGAGGTTACCTGGTTCAACAATGATTAAAACTATTTTCTTTGTAGGCCACATTGGTGCATTGTTAACACAATACTTCCCTTTATGCTTATCAACAAAATTTGTATGGAAATTTCATGTGACATATTCACACATTTGCAGTTCAATGATATTCTCTATTGAAGTGTAACTTCATTATAAATAGGTGTGGTGCCATAAAGATAGCAACTCATGTACCTGTATGGCTCAACTTGAGAAACTAGGTCAATCATCCAACAAGAGGTTGTAAAATCTAAGCCACTAACTTCCTTCATATTTGTGTGGCTGCATACAATCATACAATAACCACTTTGACCAGTTGATTAAGTATGACGAGTGTATTCCTCATGTCCTAACCTTCCACGCATTGCATAAGACGAATATACTCGTCTTGGTAAATATGCACAGAACTGTCACATAATGCCAGCCAATCAGCAATACAAACTTGTAGGTAATTCTTTGCTGTGTACAGAACACGATCTGTTAACTAAAGCCCCACGATAGATACATGTCTTCATACTGAGACATTGATTAAGTATGTGGAAACTAGAAGTGTTCTAAAAATGTGCAGATCCTCGGACAGACTACCTCTACAGAGACCAAGAGGACGTATTTTCTTTCAAATTTCAACATTGCAATGGCTCCCTCTATATACAAAACTCTTGCTTAAAAAGGCTTGGAGAGCATTTTGATTCAAATTTCAAGTCAGATGGCAACCCAGAAAAGGAGGAAGAGGAGTGGTTTTTGCAAGAGTCAACTAATTGTAGAGAAAACCCCTCCAACTAAGATAAAGACACTTTTTTGCATGCATTTCCTTCAAGCAGAAAATGAAGGTGATGAAATATTGTGGTGTTAGATATTTACAGTGTATTCATTTTCCAGTGTAAAGTTTAATTTACTAAAAAAAAAAACATTATTGCTGACATTAATTCTGCAGTGAAATTTAATGTTTTAAGTTCACACTTAACTGGCTAAGACATGAATTTAATGAATCACACTTGAACCTACATGACTTCCACTACAGAGTTTAAAAAATTTCAGATTAATTGTAAAACATTTTATAATGGAAGCAAAATGGAATTTTTCCTCAGCTGTGGATGCACATTTCTGCATGCATCCATGACACACTTGTTTAGCACATAGACATCAGAGTACAGTTTTGGTCTACTTAACTGGCAACCAAGTCACCATATGCAATAGAAGAATTACGTCAATTTTCAGTTTCACCAAAACAGAAGTGAGATACTTCAATTTGAAAATCTAAACACATAAATAGGCATTGCTCATGATTGCTGCAGTGTTTGCACTAAGGCGTAATCTTTTACCAAGTGTCAACTCCCTCCTTGGTTTGGAAAATCCCATCCCAAAAATCTTAGAGAGGTATTTTCCTCCCAGGTTCAATTCCTTAAGCATAAACACTGCATCGTTGTCTTGATGTTAGTGTGTACAAAAGTTACATTTCCAAAACATCACACAAAATGAACACCTACTGTAGGTTCATCATGTGTTTGATAGCTTTCAGTGACCTTACAAATCAAAAGTGTGAATGTGCATGTCATTAAAATGACAGACAGTTATTGCAGCCTACAGTGCATATCTTTGGGCAATTTCAGTGCAACTCTTCAACAGGTTGGTAATCATCTTTGGGAAAGAATGACATACTACATGTTGAGACTAACATTATTACACAACATCAGAGATACATAGGTTTTATCTTGTCATGCTCTAACCAACTGCGATAATCTCAAATATTCAAGCAGTGCACATCAAACTTGTGGACTTCTCCATAATAACGTTTTCCAATTTACAGAACAAACAGAAGTTAATGTTAATAAAATTTTACTGAAAAGCACTGCAGGAACAGTACACAGAATCCACCTTGCATACCAATACAGTGTAATGTAATGCTTACTACGACAACTTTACAGATGTATTTGAGTTTACAGATGTTAGGATTCCAAGCCAATTGGTAACTTCTGTACTCATATTTTGCAAAGTCTCTGAGTAAAATGCAAGCAGTTGTTAACAATGGAATTTGATGAATAATAAACTGAAGATTAGGCAGGGAAATGGAGTATTAGTCAACAGAACCTTAATCAAATACCTGTNNGTTTTCCAGGCAAGTGACTACAAAAATCCAAATTCAGCCTCGGTTCACTCCTCAAAAGCCAATCTGTGATCATACTTTGTGTCCACTGTGACACAAACAAGGACAGGACCAAAATGTAATGGCACTACAGTTACTTTTCTGCTGAATTGCAATTAGTTGTAACTCAGTAGTAACTTGCTGTTACATACTTTCTACACATTACGTGACTACTCTAAATGCCAGCATCATCTGATTACAAACATTGATTCTGAAAATTCTTACAACACAGCGATAAGGCCTAAATCATTTTGTTCTAGGATTTACATGTGTCATCCAACTAAACATCTATAATCATCAATATCATCTGGTAGATACTCACCTTTACTCCTTGAACTAAGCCATTCATTAAAAAAGTGTGTTCTGGAAATGTCTGCTTCAAAACCTGTGATCAAAAATAAGAACCAAAAAATAAGTTGGCCTCTATCACATACTTTTACACTAACTGCACTGCATAGTTAAATGATATCAACAGTCTGTTGATATCATCCCGGGTTCCACTATCACATTGCTAATTTGGCAAACCCTCCAATTGTACAGCAAAATATACAGAAATGCACAATTTTATAAAATGGTCTACAAGGCCCCATATCGGACCAATAATCCTGAACAACCTGAAGGAACTACTCCTGTACCAAAGCAGTGATGTGACACAATTTCAACTGAACACTAAACAATCTGCAGGAGAAGTATTCTGCATGATTTCATGAAAGGGCCCATATGGCTCATTTAGACCTTTGACACCGAAATCCTGAACACCCGGGATTCCACAAACTTGACCCTAATTTGACATGCCTTTCACACAGTAAATCAAAATATGCAGGAAAGAAAGAAATGTCAATTTGGCATTTCATTAAATGGTAAATATGGCACATATGGGACTTACAATCCTAACAACTTGAAAGAACCTCTACCATAGTAGTAATGTGACACAATTTAAACTTTATACAATTTAACCTGTAGTCCTTGAGGCATTTTTCATGATTTCCTAAAATGGCCCACATGGTCCACTTGGGTCCCAAAATCTTGAACAAAACAAAGACAACACTACCATAATGCACCCATACACCCAGTATAAACTTTATCCAAACTGTATAACTTGAAATAACATCTTAACAAGGTTTTGAAAAGTTTTGCCTTCAGTACACCATATGACCTTTGACCACTACCAATAGGGCATACCTCAATATGGCAGACCTACATACCAACAGTGACTTTCATCAGATTTTCCCCTATTGAGATAGAACTTACCAAAGCAAGCTTCACAGACACACAGAGATTTGCCCCCAGTGTCCCAAGACAACTTTTGATCTCCACAAAAAACAATAGGGAACACCTTCTCAATATGGCAATGCTACATACGAAGTTTGACTTTCATCAACTTTCCCCTATTGAGTGAAAGCATACCCAAGTAAATGTCACAGACACATACACACACACACCAACCTGACTGCATTGGCTCCTTGGCTGATGCAAGGAATAAAAAACTGACTGGTTTGATATTTTTTAAGGCATTAACAATCCAAGCTCCAGCATTTGTGAGTTAATGGCTAAGCTTTACATCTTTTTAGCAACTGCTATTTCAAGAGGTTCACTGAGTTGTTTTGAGAAATTCACTGAATTTCTCTAAACCTGTCAAGTTTCCTGAACATAGTAATGGCAAATAGTCAAACTAAGAGAATTCAATATTTCACACACAAAGGAACATAAATGAGTGAACAATGAATGATTTAATTTGGTTTTGAAAAATCATGACCAGATACTTTTCATACTAATACTTTTTCACATATGGCCAGCTAGTACAAATTAGGGTCAGAAGTCCAACAATTTTGATAGTTTTCATAACTACGGAAGTGAAACTTGACTAAAATGCTAATCATTAGTACTGCCATGTGTTTATGCCTGACAAAATCATCACAATATTGATATCAACTCAATGAGCCTCTTTTCGTGAAAAATAACTTCAGAGTCTCTGATAGTAGCATACCAGTTAGGAGAATACTGTCAATGTACTTAAGTAGAGACATAACTGCACCAGGTATTATCACTGTCACAAGCAAAATTTTGCATAAATATCAGCAAATTACCTCATCATACTTACAGTTAACATTGGATTTGTCAGAAGTCCCCAAGCAAAAAACTCTAAGAAAATCACTATGAGTGCATGATAAATACTTGGTTCTCCAATTCCCTGTAAAGGAAGCAAATGCCATAGAACACCACTAAGATGAATGGAATTTATATAAGATACAACATAAGGAAAGTACAGCAGTTTCTAATTTCACAACTGTTCATCATGACTGCAGTAAATTTCAGGAAAGCTTGGTGGCAGGGGCCATTTTTATCTTTCACAAAAGGGCAAAGGGGGTTTTCAAAAGTAAAGCACAGTACCCCTTCATAAGTTCATACTGAACAAATGAGCAAAGTGACTGGGTGGGGGCTTGGAGGTGGTGCCCCTGAAAGTTCCTAGAAATTTTCTGTTTCCAGACACAAAAATCCAATTTCATTTACCGTAGGTCCATCACTTAATGTGGGTTGTGTGTACCACACATCAGTTGCAGGAGGCATGTTACCTCAGAGAATGTAGATACATATCCTTCTTTTTTTTCTTTTTCTTTCATGCATGCATATATTGTCAATTTCCTCAATTAATCCACATTTATGTACATAATCACTAGTCTCCAACAATCAACTGGCAAGCACATCTATTTGGGTATTCAGAACATCTCCCTGTTAACTTTAAATTTTGTGGACATAATTTTGACAAATTTTGACTTAAGAAACAAATAAAAGTTTCAATTGAAAAAAAAATCAATCAAATTTAGATGTCGAAAAAAATCCACATTTTGACTTAAGAGAAAGTCAAAATATTGCCTTTTATCATGTCCCTATTTATTAATTTATTAATTTATTTCATCATGTCCCTATTATATCAACGTAATAAACGAAGCAAACTTTATCATAAAGTGAACTTTTAAAATTTGCATGTCAACTGACTGGCAACAAAACTCACATTACTTGCGTGAGTATTGATTCATCACAATTATATGGTGCAGCTCAGCTGCAACGCTTCTTGTATGGATGATTTACTTGTTTCAACTTTCCTCTGCATGTTTACACTTTCCTAAACCTTCTTGTCTTCGTAATTACACTCAATATCTATGCACTGTCGACGCAAACACAGAGAGACCACCGTCACGTATGGTTTACTCTCAATGATGATTATTTGAGTGTACGAATGTTGAAACACATACAATCCTTGCAAGAAGGAAATTTTTGCAATTCTAATCCTTCCAAGATGAAAATGTGCATTCTACAGCCAAACGCTACCTTTTTATTCTGACCAATGTAGCCTAGGCTAGTAGGGTCTACATTGTGTTATCATACTATACTGTGAGTTGGCAGCATGGTAGCATTCAGGCCTGGCATTATAAGCTTGTGCCAGCATAAATGCACGTCTTGCACCCAGTTACCTTTGATGGGCTATGATTGACCGGTCTTGATTTTGTGAACATCTGTGCAATGTTTTGCATAATGTTTTTCTGAATGATATCTGCCATGGCAGTAAATACTTTTGTCATTTTGAAATACCACAGAGTAAAAAAAATTAAAATGCAAAAGTCTTTCTTGGAAGTCATTGTAACTAAAAGAGGAACCACCTGCAAGTCACATCATTTTAGGCCTACACACAGTCCGGGAAATGAGATCTATCGTTTATAGATTGCACAAACTAGGCATCTAATCAGATATACAATGGTATTGGCATAAAAAATTTACCAAAGCAGAGATGCGTTCATATGAGAGTTTCATGTCCTATGTCTCACATGCTACAGTGCACTTGGCCGTAACAGTTATGACTTTTCAATCTGTAAAAGATTTTGCAATGTTATTCAGTTCTACCTCACATATTTTCACATTTGCGCTGAAGTCCAACTTTCAGAGCATTACTTCATATCTAAGAAAGCTTCGTCTGGTAAAATCCTTACGTTTAACTGATAGAACTGAAAAGAATGTCATGTAGTGTGTTAAGTTTTCTTGTTGGTGGGGAGTTCCTTTCAATTACAGTAGGCTAACCTCACACCATGGAGTTCAATTGTCAAACCATGGTCGCCTCACTTAAAATGCTAGGCCTGACAGTTGGATGTGAAATTGCCAAGCTGCTCTATTAACATGCTGCATGTTTCAAGTTTTCCAGTTTATAGGCTCAGTACGTTCTCTAAAAACACTGGTCACAATGACAGGGGATACAATAAAACAGGCTTTAATTTGTGGTGGTGGCAATATTTTATAATTCTTATGCTGACTTCACTTTAGCTATCTTATGTTTTGCACTTATGTCGCACATCAGAATAAGTGTCACACAAAAATCACACGTAAAACACAAAGACGTGGAATAAGAACAAAAAGATTTAGATAGATTGAACTTATCCCTGCCATTCTCTCGACTGTGGCTTCGGCCCGACTTTGTACCATTGAAAATGGAATATTGGTACATGGATGTCATTTTAATGGTTCCTCGAACCCTTAATAGTAACATTCAAGAACTGGCTCAACCATATGCTACCTCGGACTTGGCCCTATCTGTGTCTACTGTGGTACAGTAGAAGGTAATAGAGTGCCAACTCTACCTTCAAAGGGAGCCTGGATATTGCTGATGGGGTTTGTGGCAAATGTTGTTAAGCCATTTTCATTTTATAGTGATCTGCAAACATCAAAACAAGAATCATGGTATATGCACCTAAATATATATATATATATACTGTGGGATTGCAGGGTGGAACTTGTTTATGAATTTTCCTTTTCATTTCCTTTTTGCTGTTTAAATGTTTTACAAGCAGGACAAGAATGCATGACAACTTTTAAAGAGAGTTGAAGGGAGAAAAACTGAGGTAGAGAGTGCAACCAATGAAACCTTGGACGTAAACAAAATATAATTCCTACTGTATGTTCCTTCTAGTGTTTTAACGGCTCACAGGTTCCTTTTTGAAGTCTTTGAGAAGGTCTAAGAAACAATTTTGAATTACATTGGACAGGGTATTGTGTAGCCCCTCCAGTTTCAATGATCAAATTTTCTCTAACAACTCAAGTAAATAGGCATATATTGTTTTCCTTGTGCATTGAATAAGGTAACCTACTGTGGGCCTTAACTTGGAAAGGCACATAAGTGGTTTATTGATGGTGTCATCAAAATGATTTTTTTGGGGGGGAGTGTTAAAGAGGACTTTTTAGTTTAAAATTGATTTAAACTTACGTTACATCACCTTTTCCTTCTGTATGGTAACTCCATTGTCGAATATACACTTACCTTGTGTGTACCTACCTGATCAGTTAGACAAACCTGTGTAGCAAGATCACAATTTTAAAGCAAATAATATAATGGATGGGAGTCATTCTTGTATCATCTCCAACAATTTCATATACATGTATTAATTACCATTTTTCATACATTGACTTTTATATCATTAATTTAGAAATTACAGGCATGAGATTCCAATTTCAAGGCTGAGTATATGCAGCTTACAACACCCAAAAATTGTGCGGGCCATCTGGGGTGTTTAAAAAGCCAGTAATTTTCTTTTATGTTCCATGCCAATTGATGGTGGCATTCTAATTAAGTAGTCCTTTATGCTTTCTATGTACAGAGGGTGGCAGAAAATTGTTAATTAACACCATTTGGCCTCCAACTGTACAACCTTATCAATCCCAATGATCATGCAGTTGGAGGAAAAGTGGCACCTAAAATCACAACACTCTATATAGGGACCCCAATAGTCATGCCGACACACAACCACTCCCCCCCCCTTCAGTGGTGAGCAGTTGGTATTTCTATTATTCAGCATCCCTAAAATCCATTTTAGCCCCCTCTGATTGAAACTGCGAGGAAACTGAAAGAAGGAGTGGAGTATGAGGATCTACAGTACAAAGGTCGGAGAGACTTTGTGAGGTACACAATACACAGCCAGGCTAAACAATTCAAACTTGTAATCTGGAGTAGGAAAGTTGATATTTTGGCATAACTACGCTGTGAGGTTTACACAGAAATGCACCCTGGGTCATCATATGTGTGGACATGCTAGCTGTAGTCCAACTTCCACAATATAGAGCATTAAGGCAGTCATTAGCCTTGAACAGGGTTGAACAATTATGTTACACTCAACACCACAGCCCGTACACCGC
>VJOZ01051068.1:1529-12848 GCA_009801055.1 Stichopus horrens | reverse complement strand
TGCACCGTGACGTCAGTCGACCGACTTTTTCGCTGAATCGCCGGGATACATCATTCACAAAAGTTGAAAGCATATAAACAGCTATTGTCAAAAGACAGTCATCAAATTGATGATGCTGAGCTACCAACGAAAACAGACCATTAACAGCAGGCCATGCAGACATAATCATTGCTTTGCAAAGTGCCAACGGATCTGTGACCCCAATCGTCATGTAACCTGTTTTTGTAGGCCTGGATGTTCCCAGCTTTCTTGTTGACCCTAATCCACCTCACTTCTTCAACGTCCTATCAAACCAAGTATACTTTAGGCTGTTAGTTTAATCAACTTAAGTGTGTGGCTATATTTTGGGTTGAACTGGCAGATTTCTACCTTTTTTTTTTTCCTTCCTTGTTTTCATAGTTTATATTTTTATTTTCATTCCCCTCTTACCTTTTGCCTTTGTTCATTTGACATTGTCATGTCCCCGGGCTGTCCCTGTGCTGACGCACGCATCGGAAATCTCTCCGCGAGGAGCTCACGACGACGTCAGATGACATAATTCTCATGATAGCGACGAATGATTTTCCCCTGGGGACAGTCTTTGCTTGATTTAGCGTGGAAGTGAATTGAAACTTTTAAAATTCTCTCTGTTTCAATTTGGTTTAATAATCACTGTAGGTCAGGTTGCATTTGTTCAGAGAAACATTTCCTTGATAAATTACCAAATTGTAAACCACTTGCCAGCTGCCACAGGGGACATCATTTGCACAGAATGATTTTGAGACATTGTGGTAGCTTTTAAGTCCCCACAAACCTTTCCTTCACAAATTTTTATTTTCTTTTCTCGTTTTGTAATACCTGCTCATCGCTCGATTCATCAGGGGCAAAAATATTCAAACTATCAAACCCAACTCAGAGGAAAATGCCCCAAACCACAGTATTACCACAGTGTCCCTCTATCAGCTGCAACAGTTGTAGAAATCAAATGTAATGTGCATACTGATGAGAACATAAACTTGAGCAACTTTCTGGAATAATCCATTGCTAATCGATACTACCCAATGTACTTATTTCCTTCTCTCCATAAACCCACATGTCGCTCATTAGATCTTTTTCAAGAATTTTTCTTTTCTGGATCATCAAGATTTGAACTTCTTGTCCTGCCTTTCGTTACAGATTTTTTTTTTCTTTTTTTGTAGTCGTTGTAGTTTTAGATGTGTCATATTCGGGCACTGATTATTCGGGTTATGGCAGCATCTTTCAACGTACCAAAATGTCGCCCGTGCAAGGCAGTGGTAAATGAAAATTTCAATGTTAGTGCTTGCCATGATAAAATTTCTTGCCTCACGTAGCCAAAGATGTTATTTGTGAAATTGTAATGCGGCAAGTCAAGCTGCATGTGTTGTACATATCTGTTTTATCCTTTGTAGAAGGATTTTTCAATTAGCATTGAAAACGGTTGGTTCAGGATTTCATCCAGGAGAAATAAGATGCAAAGGTGTGGAAATGTGTTGATATTTTATGGACAACCCGTTGAAGTGGTAGTAATGAATGGGCCTGAGAGCTGAGGACCATCAACGTTAGTAAGTGAAGGCAATGACCACCATGATCCATTTCATGTGGTATTTCAAAGTTTAGCTGGGGAAAGTGCACAAAAGATTTGAAAGAAAAAGTTCAAGTAAAGAAACGTAAAGTTGAAAAAATACTGTGAGATCCATAGTTGCTTTGAACGGCAGTGTTGAAATGTTTCCTCTCATCCCACTAGTTGCTCTCAAAGTTAAACCATTTTGACAAAGGTAAATGGGGAGAGAAAAAGATGTAATGTATCCCAATCAGATCAGTTGAGTCACCATAGCAACAGTGTCTTAAAATGAAAAACGGTTGAAGCTACCGTTACTCTCACAATCAGACACACGCTGCACTTGGGGTCACTTTCAGTGGTCTGCGAGCAAAGAGATGAAGGAAGTAACTTGTTTTGCTCAACAGAGTATAACCTCAGACATTGACTTCTGTGTAATTTCTCGACAATGCCGAAAGATGCGGAGCGTGAACGTTCTGTTGTGATTGTAGGAGGATGTTGAGCTATCCAGCCTAAAAAATTTGTTTAATGTGGTGAAAAACACTTTTAGGCAAAATCAATGATGCTGTCAATTTCGCTGCACAAACATAATCATTAATCGTAATTCACCGTTCCACCAATAAGTACTCTCAGATTACATACAATGATTCTTCTGCTCCAGCGGAAGTGAGAGAAAGTTGAATTTCCGATTTCATTTGTCCTTGAAGTGTGAGCATGGCTTTGTTACATATTGCCTTAAAGGGGAGGACATGTCGTTTCCATTCAGTCGTTGCACTCCTTTCACTAATACAGACTACAGCTTGTAAGTTTGAGGTAAGCAATGTAAACATCAAGGGCAACTTAGGTAATATTTTAGAAATTGGTCTTGCATGTTACCATTAATTCCATCAATGAAAATGGTCACTCTGGTACTAGGTCAATGACATTTGAAAGTTACTTTTTATTAAATGACTCAGGCAGTTGTGATAAAGACTGTACGTTTAATTAATAGAGATGACTCAGAGACGTCAGCATATAGACATATATAGATCAGCAGAGTTACCACACCCCCATCCCACTTTTTTGGGATCATTGGAAAGCCATCGAGTACACTGTAATGATTCCGTCATTTTAGGGTGGTTGGAGGTGATAGGCAGCCTGTTTTACTCCTTTTTGTTTTTCTGTGGTCGCTGCAACAGTTACAGCAATATGATTTACGAATATCATTGGTTTAGTTACTCCCTGTTCAATGTCTTATGACTGGAATTTTTTAAGGCTGGTTGTTCATTTCCCTCTCTATATATGTTTGTACTCCTGAAGTTGTTCTATGAAGTCTATTGAAAGTGAAGACAGGAAGACCAAAAAAAAAAAAAGAAAGTGTAGACAGGTTTTGGCATCAGTTGCATGTAAAATCGTGCTTTACCGTTCCAACCTCAAGAAAAGTGTCTGCCATCTGGGGGCCAAGGGTTTTGGAGCTCTGAGGTCATCTTGTCCCTCCCACCCTTCCAATGTATGGCAGAGCCAAATGTCAGCCATTTCTAGAACACACACTTCCCCTCCCAGCCATTTTGAAAGGTTATTGCTCTTTTGTGGTAATGAAAAAAAAATTGAGCAGTCGATTGACATAAGTTGGAACTTTCCGAGAGCCGCTGTTAAACTTGAAAAAAAAATTAAAACATCAGTGTGAGCAGTGAGTTGAAAGATGCGCTCAACGACCTGTATCTTGGTAAATAAACAAGCAGGGAACTGAGATGATAGGCCAAACTAATCTCAAGTCATGGTTAATTCATAAACCAAAGGAATCTTGGTTAATGAAATATGCACATCACCCTCAAAGATGGGTGTTTTTGTTGAAAAGATACACATTCAACCACGTCTTGGATGAGACAGGCAAAGTACTGAGAGGCAGACAGAACATCCCAGCTGAAATCAAGGCGGGAGTAGGATTTAAGCTGCAGACGACTCATAAGAAGAGAAAACAACATGTCTCTTTTCAGACTTTGCATCGAATTGCATAATTGCAAAGAATTCTCCAATGTCCAGTGTCAGCAAATACTGTCACATATTAACATACATGTGCAGTTGGTATGTACGTACATGGGTAAGCACCATATTCCAACTTTTACACAAGTGGGTCATGGGTAACTGTCTGACAGGGCTTGTCATTTGTTGTGCACTTTTGTTGCAACTTAAATTAAAGGTCTCATGTGAGGATATGGAGTGGACGTGTGGTCGCTAACAGTTTGTCGAGAATTGAGGTAGAACACACCTGCCAAGGATATCGCATCACAAGTTGCACCTTGTGCCAAACTAAAAAAATTTCTTAGCTCAGTTTTTTCTTAGATCTTTTGCACCTTGCACTATCGTTTCATGATTTTTTTTTTCCTCATATTTCTTGTTTTTCACCCAGCTGTACAACCAACTGAATTTCATAGTGAGAAATCCCTTTGATACTCTTTTACATCTTTGTCTGGCCAATAAGTAGTCAAAAAGAAAAGGAGCATATTTGTTGACAAATGAAAAAATAACCACCCAAAGTGTGAATAGAAACAATGAGAAAAATGACCTCACAAAGGAAATGGACACAATGATTCAGTGGTATGCACATTGCTAATAAAACAATACCAACAAAGAAAGGAGCAGAAATACATAAAACTTTGACAGAGTCAACTTAATTGACAAACTAAAAATGATCGTAGAACTTGACTGGAGAACGTAGCAGCCATAAGTATATTTTGGATTTGAACACTTGAAAACACATTTTTCTCCAGTGTAGAAAATGTCTGTTCTGTTGTGGGAGGCAATTTCTGGCGGAGAATCGTATCTCTGACGTTGTGGAGCTCAACTGCAGCTGTTTCCTCCTGAAGTAGTTTTCAAGCAAACTTAAGTTTATTTGGCCAAGATAATATCTCACCTGACATACTTTTCTCCTTTTCCTGATTTTTTGGAAACTTTTTAAGTGCATGAACTCTGAGATGGAATCGAACTGATCTACTTCTGACAGCAGCTTCCGCAGAATAAAAAGAGTTCAACTCCTTCAGTGTTTAATTTCAACTCCATCTTCTTGAAACTAGTACAAATGTCAAAATTGTTGTTTCTCTTGTCTATCCCCCCCACTTTTATTTTTTGTCTTTCCTTTGGCAGCCCTTGGCATCAGTATATTTTGCATAATTTCTTTATCATTTTGTATGTTTCCATTTGTCGCACGAACGCTGGTGGTCCTGCACAATTCAGGTTTCAAAATGTTTCTGGTCTTTTGGTTGAGTTTCTGGCTTGTTGATAAAAAGAAATACAGGCTGACTCAAATTGCAGGCAAGTGCAGAAAGTACAGACAAGACAGGTGAGCATAAAAAAATAAAAAAAAAAGGATGTTTATGATTTCTGGCACCTGCCTCTTATACTGTAATGTAGAACGAAGAAAAGTGATAATCATCTTTACCTTCTAAATGCTCACTAATGCCCTCAGTACCCTGCTTTTATAATACTTTACTACATTCACCAATACAGGGAGACAAACTGAGGTGTCCTGATGGGAGTGGAGGTTTCTTTGGCTTGAGCTGAATTTTGAATTTCGGTTTGGTTTTATTTCTTGTGAAGTTTGTCATGCTCTGGAAAACCTTGTAGCCTCGATATGTTGTACGAAACAGCATCACGGTGTAAATTTTTTATTACCATTTGCAGTGGTTTAAAGTCAGCCCCCCCTCCACTTCTGTGCTGACTTTAAATATTTTTTTTTTATATTAAATTAAAAAAGAACTTCCAGGAGTGCCATAGAATGTGTATTGCTGCTCCAAATTCTCTCTTACAATGACGAAGGTGACTTAGCCTTCACCACCTTAACTTTTGGTCTATCAACTTCTTTGGCATTGAACTATAGGCCTTTGGACGTCAAATTTTTGCCATTCTTTTGGAAATACATTGTTCCTCTTAAGTTAGTCATTCATAGGCAGTGACAGACAGACAAGCAAATTTGCTGCTCTTAACTGACATGAAAGCACATAAGACACACATGTACAGTACATACAAAATGAACTTTATGTCCTTCAGTTACTGTATATCATGATGATCAAATGTGTGTTCTCTGAGTGATCTGTCGTACCTTGCAGTAAGTCATGAAAGGTGGAAAGATTCACTTGACCATCTTCATGGGGAGGAATTGTCATGCTTTATAGTACTGAACCATTAGTCGCATTCTCCTAAAGCACATCCAGGAACGGGTGGACGTTATCTCCATTCCAGTAAGTCTCCGAGTCCAGCCAAGTGCACGCATACCACATTATTCTAGAGAATGCAAAACCCACGTTTTTAATAAGTTTTAAGACTTAATTAGACAAGAGTTTTGTTCTTGAACACATCTTTGTTTGGATGTAATTTAGAGAAGTTTACTGGCACTATGTTTGTCTAATTATGCATTTATCCATTTTTCTGTAAAGACTGGTAGCAATTTCCTTCCCATATGGCCTTAAATTGATATTGACTTGGTATGTTAATTGGTGCAGTCTAGAATACTGTTGTTATTTCATGGATTTGTTTAAGTTTTAATGGTCCCGTAGGAGATGGGTTTGGAGTATTTCACTTTGCTCTGAGTAAGTCATGATATATCCCTTGCTACTGATGTTCCAGACTTCTTTTATTTAAACACCAGTGAGTCAGTTTAAACAATTGTAGATACAAATCAACCAGTTGCCATGGTGGAATCTGCAACTCTGCCTTTGTGCCCAATTTTTTGTTCATGGTATCAGTCATTCAAAATTTTGTCAGTATTTGAAGCATATGAGTGTCTCATTGCCATAGTGGCAAAGGAATTCCCCTATCAGGTGCCAGAATCAACTTGTATTAAACTTTGCAGTACTACTGTCAGTTGCAAGAAACCTGCCAGTCCTCAAGTGACGCCACCAACTGATGCTCTTATGTTTTAAATGAAAAGTGAGGCTCAATAGTTTGCCAACCCTATTTTGGAGCCATTAATTCATAAGCATGCCAAAGTAATCTGTGTGAATTATAGTCATCAGAAATTTGAAGCTAAATATCTGTTTGGTCTCATCAAAGAAATCAATTTTCTTACCTTTTGTTGTCGCTATTTATAACGAGGATTTATAATAAAAATGAATTAAAAAAAAGAAGTTAGGGAGAAAGGGAGTGGGGGTTGATAACAGCAACCTGTGACAAAATCTGAACTGGGCTTGTGAAATTATTTGAGGAGGCTTGAAATAATCTGCATTAATCCTTTACTGGGAGGGATCTGAAAAGAATTGATTTGAGGTGGACTGTCCAGGCTGATAAGGAACTTTCATCTTTTTTTTTCTCCTGGTTGCAAGGTTTACTGCCTTAAAAGAAAATTGATTTTTCTTTTTTCATTGATGCACGAGTATAGAATGAATGGCGGAGTGAATGATTCATTCTAATGTCATCTTAAATTATTCAATTAACAGAACGTCTGAAGCGTTTTTCAGCAATTGATGGAAAACTGCCTGACTGGTTTTACCACTGGAGAGTGTTGTCAGTAGAGACTGACGTGTCTCCTTTTTGTAGTTCAGGTCTGCTCAGGTCAAGACCTTATTTTTTCTGGTGGTGTCTGCAATTGTTAGTTTATAAAAAACAAAACCTATGTGGTCATGACAGTGTATGTGTTTATGTGTGTGTGTTTTGTGATGCCCAGCTTTACACAGTATCTCAAGGAAAACTTCATAGAATTTTTTTTATGTTTAGTATGTGAATGTATTACATTGAGTAGAAGAAGCTATTGTTTTCCTGCGAGAGATCAAAGATCACAGGAGTCAAACACTGAAAATGTTGTTAACACAGTATCTCAAGATAATCATGGAAACTTTTGATATTTGGCACGATAGTACATTAAGTAGTATGAGCCTTTTTTTTCTGGTGGCTGTCAAAGGTCATCTTAAGGTCAACAGAGGTCAAACACTGAAAAGGTTGTTAACATGATCTCAAGATATTAATCATGGAAACTTTTGATACTTAGTATGTAGATTTGTTACATCAAGTAGAGGAATGATTTTGGTGGAGGTCAATGGATATATGGGGTCACCAGATGTCAAACACTGAAAACATTGTGAACATGGTGGGTGTATCTCAAGAGGGAATCATGGACAGATCTGATTTGGGGTACGTAGCTGTGCCTTATTAAGCAAAAGTAGACTACTGGTTTCAGTGGAGACCAACGGTCATTTGGGGTTAACTGGAATCAATTTGTGAAAACCTTGTAAATACTAAGAGAAGCTTGGACGGATCTCATATTTGATTTTCAGATGCACCTTATTGGGGGCAAGAATCCTGTCAATTTTGTTGAGGTAAAAAGTCATTTTGGGTCAACATATCCTCACCCTGTGCAATATTCCAGATTCAAAATACTCATGATTGAATTATCAAAACCACAATGCCTTTGGGCCTTCTGGTTTACTTTCCAGATATCTGTAAATGCTTTGCAACATTCTGCAAGAACAGTAGTAATTGGCTGATATCTAGAGACTAATTTCTTGGAATAAGTAATGTAGAAACGAAATTATTAGATTGGTCAAGTGGATGAACCACAAAGAATGTGATCGCACCTCATCTCCTGCCCAAGGTTAGCGACCCGTTACTCTCCTGAACGACGGATCCTGAGTGACAGCACCCTGTCACTCTGTGAATGGTGTCCTTTCATCATCTGCCTGATGAAGAACTCATTTAAATATCACTTGTCATAATGTCTTTGACTTACTGTCTTTTCACAGGAACAAGAAGAAGTTGAAGTCATGGACGACCAAGAGGGTTCAGACACGGCCATGAACTATAACTCACAAGCAGAAATCACTGCTCAGGTAAAGTCACTCAATAATGTATACAAGATTTTATGCCATCTCTCCCCATTTCAGTTTTTCAAGAGGTGACAGCTATCGCATTCCTATATAAAGAGAGTTGCATTCTAGTTGTGTTGCAGAAATGGAAACAAAATGGTGTAACAGGTGAGTATAGTGTGTGCAAGATACCCTGCAAATGAAAGTAAAATGGTGTCAGAATTCAAGTTGGCACAACTAGCTCTCTCTTCATGAACAAAGGAAGGAACCCCCTCAGGTCAGGCATCATCAACATGATTGTTATAATCCTATTGTTGATTATTTGTTATATATACCTAAGAGAGGTACAATTAGGTGACAACATAATTGACTAGGACGATGAAGATGATGGTGATGTTGATGACGATGATGATGGTGATGATGATGGTGATAATGAAAGGTGGCAAATGACTTATCTTTATGAGGCCGCCATTTTGCAAATAGATAATAGGTAGTATATTTTCATAAATTTCAATAAATCCCCCACCAACTCTTTGTTGACAAAATAGGTTAAACTTGATGATTCTGTTACCTGAAAAAGGAACTGGTCTTGAAAATAGGTGCTCATTCATGGTATCAGATAACACCAGTCCCTTTTACTAGCAATTCAAGAGGAACATTTACATTAACTGTCATGTGCTTGGAATCCTTTGTAATGGAAACAAAAAAACAAAAATTTACTTCAGAGGAAAATTGTGTGCAGTTTCCCATGATGTGAAATGATCCAGAAAGGTGCAGTTCAGTGATGATCAATTGTTTTGTAGAATCAGTGGCAGTACAAACATTAGTCACTAGTTCAAATAACAAATCAAATAGTCATGGAAAAAGACCTTTATATGAGAATACTTCATGTATTAAGTAACAAAATTTGGTAAATTAATGTTCCTATATTAGTGAAGGAGCATGGGGGAAGTTGTTTGGTACCTAAGAAGTCATAGGCCGAGGTGAGGGAGGCGGAAGAAGGGAGAAAGGAGAGAGGATGGCAGATTGGTTAGAAAGATTATGGTATTGCAGCCATGGCAGATAGATCTTGTGAAGCTACAAAAGGATTCTTACTTGGGGGGTAACCCAATGTTTCAGATACCTAGTAGCTGTAATTGGTATCCAAACTGTTTGATCTTGTTGCCCAGTGCACTACTAAAGTCATATTTGGATATAACCAAGTCCAAGTTTCCTTCAGAATTTGCAAGAATCCGACAGACATTGTCACACTGAGAATTTTGCGTTGACGATTGCATAAATCAGCGGTGACTGTCGAGGTTGCAAAGTTGACGAGATTTAATCTCTGGAAGTTCTGCTCAAATTTGGAAAGAGAGTATTGAAATCATACTCATAACATACACATGGTACAATGATACATAGACCAGACCAATGATATTTAAAGGATCAAAACTTTGTTGAATCCTAGTCAGGCATGAATTTCTTCTTTAGATGCATATAGCAAGTCACTTGCTCCTTGGAACATATCTGATAGAATTGTGCAATGTAATGAATTCATGAAATGATGAACTATTTTAATACAGCAAATAATTTGGATTGTCTCTGCTGCCCTCAAAAAAGTTTTCATTCTGGTTGATATTCTTTAGCAAATTCCCTCAAACATTACTATCTGTTTGAAAACTAAAGTAATTTAGGCTTCAGCCCAACTTAGATCTTAATCAATGCCTTTGTGCTCCCGTCCATTGTCTGATCACCAATTGTTCATCCAACTCAGTCAGTTTTTAATAGCGTGCAATTGCTTTGCTGAAATGTGCTAACCAATTCAATGGATCACAGATCCTCCCACACAAGATTTGTTGGCAAGATACACCTGCAGAAGGAGTTAAGTGATTGTAATTAAACTTTAAAATGAGATTACAATCAATTTTTGTCATGCTTTATGTTTGTACCTAATAGACAGTAATTTTGCTTTCATTGTCCCCTTAGAATCACGATTGTAAGGCCTTTTCTCATTTGGCTTCTCCTCCCCTTTTCATTTTTAACCCCCATATTTTGCTTGGCTGCTTTCTGTGGCCTTGATTTTATGCTGACGGACAAAGCCATTGTTTCTATGGATTTAAAAATTTGTACCCTTGTTGTTGAATGGATTTTTTTCCCTTGGGTGTCATTAAAGTTCATGAAGTTGAATCAGTTTGGAGAATTATTCTCCTATTTTAATTTTCAGTTGCAATCTTGCCACTCAGTGTCATGGTGGTTGTGCACTTCAATATTTTGTGTACAATATCTTGAGGGCAAGAAAGTTTTATCTACATGTTTTACACACTTCGCGATCATAAATTTGTGCTGACCATACCGACATGTATGTTGTTACCAAACAGATTTTATTTTATGTCAAAGTCAAACAAAGTAATCATTTTAGTCAAGTGTTTTATGCAGGCCACAGACAACTGCTGCTGTGGCTGAGTGGATTTTAAAGATGGTGGCATCTGAAGCAAAGAAGCTGAGCGACCTGAAATTTTGTGGCACGACACCAGTCTGGTCACACTAAGATTGGTTTTTCGTCCAACAGTAATCTAGGATTTTTACTCTTGAACTGACATAGTCAAATCAAGATGGCAAATTTCACCTTGAAATAGTTGAAATTTGTAGGCACACGATGTGAATTTGCATATATTAGCCACAGGCTTCATCCACACTTGTGTGATCTCATAGCATGTTAGAACTGTCCACTTCCAACTCCTGAATTGTGTATTTTTCACTGAGCCGTTATTCACTGAGCGTTCTTTTAAATTTCGGCAAGGATTAAAACAGTTTTTATTAAAATCTGTTTGCACAATTTAGATGGCAACCTCTGGAGATTGCTGCTCAAAAACACTTGATTCAAGTTACCTCTCTCTATCTCTAACGTCTATATTAATGTGAGACTTCCACAGTCGTAGCATCAAGCTAAAGAAAATAATGATAGGTCTTATAATGCTCTATATCCACACTGACTGTATGCTCAAAAAG
>VJOZ01051066.1:0-11327 GCA_009801055.1 Stichopus horrens | reverse complement strand
TAATATTGATTGAGGCCGGTCAATCAAATTTGCTCTTAGCCGACAGGTCGTGCATGCATTATGGAAGTGAATGTACAATATATGCTAACTGTAGAAACAGCTAGTGTTTAGAAATTGAACATTTTTCAAATATTAAATCTCTGCTTCCTCTTTGTAAACTTGTTCAGAAAGTTCAATATTAATTGGCCTTCACATACTGTATCCAAATTATTAGTTTAATTCCCATTTTTGAGGATTTATGTCTCAGTCATGGCCAGAATAATTTCTAATGAGGCCAGCTGGTACTGACACAAATTTTCGACATCTATTCCTAAAACAGTGGCAGAAAGTTCACTGAAATAACAGGAAATAAAAAAAAACATGTTTGGTATTAAAGTTATCTTACAAGTGAATGTCATTTTCTCCCCTATAATTTTTTGGGGGCTGAAAATCAGGAGTGGAAACCACCATGGGCAGAAAGTAATGGATCCCATAGCAAATATCCTTCGTTTTGTGACCTACAGAACATTAGAGTGTGGTAATGTAAGTATATAGTGTTGCACTCACATGGCAAAACACTTTAAGTTACAGTAAAATGTTTAAGGAGTAACTTGACCATCACAGAATATGTGGGATTGGGCACTATATTTAACTGCTTGTGTACCAAAAATATTGAATGCCAGAGTGTAAAAGAGTGCAAATTAAAGATGAAATAGTGCTGCAAGTGGCACGGTCTGCTCTTTCCTTAGAACTACAGTACTGTAGGTGCCGCCAAAATAATTTTAGTTGCTGAATGCGGCTCTACTGCACATGCCATGTTTGGACATGTCTGCGAGAATCCAGGTCAAACTGTCCACGTTCAAAAACTTCTCCCTCCCTCCCACTGTCATTCCATATCATTCAAACAAATCATGCAGCACACCCACGGTGACCCTCCCAGCCCACACGTACAGTTCATGCCCACACACACACGCACACACACACTCACATCAAGAGGTAGAACACGTCATAATGACTGCATGGACCACGTTCTTGCAGGCAATCAAAACAATGCCACACTTGGCAAGATGTTTTCCGTGAAAAATTCTGCTTTTTTTAAATCACAACAAATCCCTGCTGTGGGAACAAGGGTACAAGTAGGGATCAGAGACTGGTTTTACTCTTAGGCCTACATGGTTTTATTGTTCAATGTGTGACATTCCTGAAAATGGTCCAAAGATTTTAAAAACCAGGACTTAATTTAGCAATTGGCCATAAATAAACATACTGTATGTGGTGCATTCTAAAATCAGAAATGTATCATTCCAAGTCTGTGGCAGTTCCACCTGCAAAAGTCGGAACATTTCGTAATGAATCAATACTCATCCAATGAAAAGTTGTGTCACCGAAGGTGAAATTAAAGTATTCTACCTTCTTTACGACACCCCAAAACCAAATGACATATCCCCAAGGTGTACCTGTACATCGAGTGTACTTTCCGTTGACTTTGTGTAGAAATGACAGAAAATGGTGGTGCGCTTCATTATTTCAATCTGCCAAGCCTACTGAAAGCTTTCAAAATTTGCCATTCCCTGATGACAGAAAAGAAGAGCAATCTTGCTATGATGTACAGTAGCTCTACTACTCTGTACTCTACAGGCACCACCATGGCACATACAGTAGCACAAAAGAAACTTTTGGCTGCATGAAGTTCCCACATGGCCTGACAGGGCATTTCCATTTTGTCTTAGGGTGAATGAATGTTTAACAACATAAAATTGGGGTGCTGTGTCTGAAAAATTGTAAGAGTAAAAATGATACAATCTCCAAAATCTGAGTGCTGTACAGGTATTAATGAGTCAGCTCCCTCCATTAAAAGACTTTGCAACTAATTAGCCAGTAACATGTGCTGCATGTTGTTGGGAAGGTCTACAGTATGTACAATGCAAATTTTCCCAAAATGGAAGAATATTCAACATCCATTGCCTTTTGAACACAAATGGAGGACAGAGTTCTTGTTAAACCATGTAGAACCTCCTTGGTCAAACAGACTGGCAGAGAGCCCAATGAACGGCTACCTCTTAGTCTGTCTGGAGTGAAAATGGAATCAGTAGATGTAATTTCACGATGTTATGAAATTTTCATGCAAGCCTCATAATGCACTTCAGAAAACTTAAAAAATGTGGATGACCTCTCACTGAAAATCTTTACTTGGCTAAGGAACAGAAATTTAGAATTGCCATAAATGTTTGGTGTGTCAGCTTTTTGGCAAGTGCTTAGCTCTGTTTAATTGCATAGCAGTATGAATTCAACCAACCCACAGAAACTACATCAACAGAAATCCATTTCAGGTGCTGTATTCGTATCTTGTAATTTTATCATTTTTATCAGACACAACCGTACTGTGGGAAGATAATCAGCAGCCCCTGTACCTTAATTTATTGCAACTAATACATCAGTCATGCATTATAACAATATGAAGTGCAGTATCTTGCAGCTGGTAAAGATGCTTCAAAAAAAGAATGCTGAATTCCAACTTTAATGATGCTATTTCTTTACCTTTTGCATACATCTACAGTTTTCCTGAATATTGATTTTGGGATGAAGGTTGAGGTGAAGTGAGTAATGATAGCATAATGTGGAAAAAACCTTCCATCCTTAGACCAGGACGATGGGGAAAACCATGGACTTTGAAGACATTAAAGGTATGTATTGCAGAATTAAGTCAGAATTAATTGTTTAACGTAGCAGTACATGTGGTAGTGAGATCAGTGGCAACATACACTGTGATGTGTGTACATGTGTTGACATCATCACAAGACTATTAAAAATGGGTTCAAGGTCTGCTGTTTATCATACAGTACGATGCCTCAAAAGTTGTTCTAGAGAGTCAAGGAGAAATACCGCAATGTTTGCAGTCATACAGGACTACTGCACACTATGGCCATGGAAAGCCAAATCAGGAGACACATGTCGCTACATTACTCTGTGTTGAAGCAGTAGAACTTTTGAAGTCTTTGAAGGTAATGTGACATGAAAATCACATTTTGGGATATTTGCTGCATAAATCATTGAAAATGGTGAAAATAGCCACAAATTCCAGCACAACACATTGAACATTGATGATTTTACCAGCAAGTACCTGCCTTAAACCTTCATCATGAATAATCATTACTGTAGCTACTGTAAGCATGAAAATTTGTAACAATTGAGAATTTTATATGCCCCTAGGGTTTCATTTTGGAAACATATTTTCTTTACCAATGCAGTGTCTATATCATTTACTGCTATGAAACCCACTATATAAGAGATTTTTATATACAGATATATAGGACTTCAGTGCTGTACCTCTTACAGTATCTCTTGCCCAAAGGATATGTCAAGGTCATTTTCAGTGTTAGAGAAATATCCCACTGTCAAGTTAAGGGGTTCCTAGATGAATGTTTTTGATCCAGACATTTCAAGTCTCATGCCAAATTTGCTCCTGAGACAGTATATTATTCTTTGAGGAGAGACTTGTCTGGTCAAGAAAGATTTCAGGTTGCAAGTAGGGATGTACCGGATCTGGNNGGCCGGAACCGGATGATTTTTCATTTTCCGGCCGGATATCCAGTACACCCCTACTTTCAAGTTACAAAAATGCCATATAGCAGCAACAAAGTATGGGAAGAATTTGCTGTTTTTCATTGAACTTGAAGTACAAAATTTACACCAGTTCTGTATGTTTTACTTGAACCTGAAAATAGTGTGTAAATGAAGATCACATCTCTGAAACTTATTAAGCACAATGTTTTTTAGACAATCGTGATTATCCAGAAGATGATATTTTTATTTTGAAGTATGCAAGTACAGTAGTTGTGTGACATCACTAATTTTTCATAATGCAATGTACCATTTTAAAGTACATACAGTATTTCTAAATAAAATGCATAGCTTCCAAATGGAAATACATGCTATCAAGAGAGAAAAGCATTCCTAATTTTGAGGAAACAACAATTTTCTACAGTTGCCAATCCCTTTACTCCACATTGATGTTCCTTGTCAATGCTACATTGCAGATGCAATATCCCACTAGATGCAAACATTGGTGTACTGTATTTCATAGTTTTGAAGACTATGGGCCTACAGTACTTCTGTGGCTATTTCCTTTCGGCTAACTTATCTTTTAGTCAATGTATGCAGCACTGTGGTTGCAGTAAAATTATTTTGCTGATTTCAGTCATGACTGTACCTCTCTGTTCTTTCTTTAGGAAAACCAGAGATGTCACTTAAGCTTGTCCTGTGTGAGTCAAGCAGAGAAAAAAGGTGAGACTCTGAAGAAATTTCTCCTTGGTTAATGGCCACATTTGATTTGATAATATTATCTAATAAATAGTAAAACATCTTTCATCTCTCATGTTTTGTTTACGAATAGGCAAATTTCCCGTCATTTGCACCATATCTGGCTTTGGATGTCACTCGTTGCTACAAAGCTCTGCTCGATCTTCAGATGAGGTTACCATTGCTTGTGATCCTTCCCTATCTTTGTTTTTCCTTGTAACATTCTGATCAAATTATTAGTACAGTGCAATACTTATCCTCATCAAGATGTGATCTGAAAAGTGTATTGGTAACAGCATTTGAGAACCAAGACGCTTTTGAGCATTCCGTAAGTTAGCAATCACGGATGATCTTCACCGCAGAAAGTGAGGATGCTGTATGTAAATCATTGTGTTGACCAATCTGTTTCTGTCATAGACACTTCATGTCCATTGCCAAAATCTTATGACCCTAAGTTTGTGGAGTCTGGATGGTATGCCTGGTGGCAAGAGAGTGGTTTCTTCCGACCTGGATTTTCTGTGAGTTTAGACTTTTCAAACAATATGTATTTTAAAACATGAAAGAAAGATAATTACCTCAAATATTGAAGAGATTGATTGTATTACCTCTGATTTATGCCAGAATCAAATTGTGTTCATATTCTGCCTTACATGTGAAACCTCTGTCTTCTATCCTAGGGTTGTTTTTTTTTTTTTATTCCTTGCCGTAGGCAGAAGGAATCTATGTGATGGTGATGTCGCGTATGTGTATGTATGTGTGCATGTGATGCTTTGCCTGTAAGCATTATATCTCAAGAAGGGTAACCATGATTAACCTCATACTTGTTGTGTGGGTTGGTCATGCTAAGTAGATGACCTGCACCTTTTTGGTGGAGGTCAAAGGTCATTTAGGGTCACTAGAGGTCAAACTAAAAACCTTGTAAACACGATATCTCAAGGTAACCTTCACTGACATCGTACTTGGTGTGTGGGTTGGTCATACTGAGTGGATGATCCCTATTGTTTTTGGTGGAGTTCAAAGGTCATTTGAGGTCATTAGACATTTGACCTCCACCAAAAGCAATAGGGCTCATCTACTCAGGATGACCAACCCACACACCAAGTACAAGGTTTTCACAAAGGTCTTATGAGGTGACCAGAGTTCAAACCTTGAAAACAATACCTCAAGAAGGGTGATGTGGAATGATCTCGTACTTAGGCCACTGTGTGGGCTGGTCATACTGAGTAGGGGATCCCTATTATTCTTGGTGGAGGTCAAAGGTCATTTGAAATCACCAGAGATGTTTACCTCACTGGGCATGACAATAACTCAAACTGTATTTTTATTTTCTTTCACAGAAAAAATTGGAAAGGAATAACAAACAAGATCCTTTTGTTGTTTGCTTGCCACCCCCCAACATCACCGGCTCCCTTCATCTGGGTCACACATTAACCGTTGCCATACAGGATAGCTTAGTAAGATGGTAATTATCCATCCCCCTCACTTTGTCACAGAAACACTGTCATCCAATCCACTAGATATGACCTTTAATTGCAAAGAAACCAAGTGCAAACAAGGATGCTAATACAGTAACATTGAAGTAGGAAGATTCAGATGGTAAATATGTGCTGATATACAGCGCTGAGTGATTGAATCAGTGAAGGGTTAAGATGTGTTCATTCTTCCACATAGCAGTGGATTGTTTGCATTCATGTCAGAGAGGAACCCATTTCTTTTTATAATTTGAACATAATTTTAAGGAAGATGGTCATGCAAAAGTGGTCGTGCAAAAATATAAATGTGTTTCTGTTAAGACTAGTTCAGTGTGGTCCCAGAGAGTATTGATGAAGTTTCTGTAAGTCAGTCTACGTGGTNNNTTTTTTTTTTTTTTTGGCACATTGCTGCATTTTTTCAGGAACAGAATGCAGGGCAGAGAGACACTCTGGATACCCGGCGTGGACCACGCGGGTATCGCTACCCAGATCGTGGTTGAGAAGAAGCTGATGAAGGAACGGAACATGACCCGACACGAGGTGGGAAGAGAGAAGTTTGTCGAAGAGGTGTGGAAATGGAAAGAAGAGTACGTTGTCTGTTGCTATGGTTAAAAGTGCAAGTTAATTGATAACACAGGGAGGCAATTATCCTATTTAAAGTAATTGTGTTGTAGAGCAAGTCAGATCTTGAAACTGTGCAATCATGATTCTTTTATAAGGGAAAAAGTGAAAGCTTGTGAATCACCCGCTGGAGGTTGAGCTAGCTAACCTCCAACAAATCTCGTGAAGAAGTTTTGCAAAGTAGGCTCGAATCTATTTCAATTCTGACATTTCTGTTCTCATCTTTATGTCTGAATAAGTGAGAGTGTGTCATCACTTGTCAGTCTTTGTCTCATGTCTGTTTTTGCCAGACTGTCTCACAACCTTTCTTTGTCTATTGTATCTTGAAGGAGAATGAGTAACTGTGAGAATACTTACTGTGCCTTTACATATGCATCCTTACTACAGTATGCAAAAGAGCTTGTAAGATGTCTCACATTACAACTACCCGTAGTACTGGATCCTCCTTTGAGGGAAAGGTCGTTTTCAACTTTTGCTGTCTAGCTAGTTAGTCTTCATGGGATCCATATCTATGACTCATCATATTTATTGGCATCCATTACCTATAAACTACGGGCATTCAAACAGACACTGGACAAGGACTAGCAAGTGATGGTACAGTCTGGCCTGAAAGTCATTTACAACAAGACGGCCCAGAAAGTTATTGAAAGTTATCATGGCAACTATAACTATCCTCCCTTCAACAACGTTTTGAATGCTAAAAATCTAAAGGAAATCAAGAGAAGGTGTAAAAGCAGACACTGAAGGACTCTGTCATTACATGCTCTATCATGAGTTTCATTTACAAATAAACCAGAATTTCTGTGGTGCACATGCGGAGTACACCAGCACGTAACATGGAAGTGGACAGTCCACTGTGGACGAAAGCAAGTTTTGTCTTTTCTAGTATTTTTAAGGTTTCATAGGCAAGGACAACATTGCAACAATTTTAGAAAAGATGGATAGATCATTTTTGCATGTCATGGGTCATTCTGCAGGTGTGGATATGAGATTGAGGAGCAGCTGAAGAGACTGGGTGCTTCCTTGGACTGGTTTCGCCCCAATTTTACCATGAGCGAGGTGAGCTGATCATTCCTTCAGTCGCTTTCCTTTTGCCTTTGGGGTTTTCCTCACCGTTTTGTCTGTAACATTTACTGCATTGCAGTTTGTATATCCTAGGGGGAGATGGGATACATAAATCTTTTTAGACATTTTCCACTCACTGTTGCTCCCCTGCTTCACCTTCTCAAAGAAAAGGAGTAAAGAAAGCGAAGATGTGAGGCGTTGCTATCAAAGGGCAAATTCCTGTGCGTCAGGCCATTTGTGATAGTGATTAGCTTAATGATTGTACAAAGCTGATAAATGTCTTAAAAGCTGCTTTCCAATAACTTCTCAGTAGACCTGATGCTGTGATCTGACAAGGTGATTAACCTTTGTATCAAGTGAAAATGGAGGTATGTTTTCCTGGATACCTCAATATAGGTAAACAAACAGTGTCATTGTTTTTGTCTTTAAAGGAGCCTAACATATTGGTGTATGCTAATATTTTTTCACATGGAATATAAGTTCCTGTGATTGGTATATATTTAAAGATTTTTTTCACTTTTAATTATCGCAGCAGAGAAGAATTTCATTGTGGCGAATCTCATTTGAGCCTGACTGCTTGCACTTTTAAAACTGCAGTAACCAAAGAAACATTGTGTCAAAATACTGTATGTGCCAATTTTCACTGACTGTTTCTTGCTTTTATCAAATGCAGGAATTTTCCAAAGCAGTTCAAGAAGCTTTCATCACCCTCCACGAAGATGGTACAATCTATAGAGGAAGCAGACTCGTGAACTGGTCCTGCTCTCTGAGATCTACCATTTCTGACATAGAGGTGAAGACTACTGCCCATTTCAGACTAATGGGAATGTTTTGCTTGTCATTGTCTCATCAAAGTATATTTTCCTTTTTTTCTTTTCTTTTTGCTGGGTGGAGGTTCCAGAGGCATATTTTTTTTAAATTCAAGAACCTCTGTTGTGTTCAATGGCAAAAAACTGTTGGCCTGCTACACCCTCAATGATTTTTCTCACAGTGATTGGCTGGTTGGATGTGCTCCATGATAACCAACGAACAATGGTGTAAGCTGTTGTTAAAGAAAGGCACCTAACCAGTTTACTCAATGATATTAATGTAACAAAGCTGTATTACAATATCAGATATTCAAGCTGGAAGGATCCATTGTAGGCTAAGTTGTAGACCCCTGGACCACTACCAGGTCAGTTTCAGAATGAGGTCACATCCCTAGCAGTAGCATGCTATACCAGTTGCTAATAGATTTAACCGATGTATATATAGTCTTCTTCACAGTATAACAGTAGACATAGTGATACTAGAAGCAATGCAATACAATACTGGTAGAAATGAGCCTGGCTTGGTTTTCTTTCAATACTGCAAATTGCATCATGGGAATGATATTTTGATTTAATTTGTAAGTTGGTGTGACTTGCTCATTATTCTGCAAAATAAAGTGTCCAAATTGTTTTTTTTAAGTTGCGCATTGAGTTGCAAAAACTTGAGGGAACGTTTGTCTTGCAATTTTCCTCCCGTGGTAGGTCGACAAAATTCCAATTGAAGGTGCCACCGCGTTTCAAGTTCCTGGTTATCAAGATCCCGTCCAGTTTGGTCATCTTCACTTCTTTTCTTACCCGGTGGTTGGATCAGGTAAAATGGACTGCAAATGTTTTTGATGTTGTCGCGTTAAATGCGACAACATCATTAGGCCAGCCATTTACTGTAATAGTGCATGACGTGTGTGTGATGAAAAAATTCGAAAGGAGAACATTTGTGTGTTGGTTGTTGTTTGATGTCTCCAGACTTGCAGTTTTAAACATTAAAGAGTGAGAATGTTTGCATTATTTATTATTGTAGCATTGTGTATTATTGAGAACATGTCCAACAAAGTAGAAAGTCCACTTTATCCATCCATGACAGATGTAGCAGAATATTTGAATGAAATAACATACAATCATATCTAAGAGCAGGTATTGTGCTATTTATTTTAAGCAGCTGTTAATGAAACAAACCATCAAGTGCAGGCCAGCCAAAAGAAATTGGTCGTGAATTCAGTTAATTTTCACTCTGTTTGGTCCCATTAGGAGATGAGGTTCCCATAGCAACCACCAGAATCGAGACCATGCTCGGAGACGTGGCCATAGCGGTCCATCCCGAAGATAACAGATACAAACATCTAATAGGTCAAGAGGTAAACCATCCATTTTTAGAGAGGACGTTGCCCATCATAGCCAGCGAATCTGTCGACATGGAGTTTGGGACAGGTGAGGACAGCCAGACAGTGGCATTCCACTTTTACTGCATGTTAAAGTGTAGCACTGGCAAAACTACAAAAAGGCAGTTGGATGTATAATTTACAGCTTAATTGACTGGTGTTAGAGTAACTTGCATTGTGATTTAGTAAAATGAAACATTGATCTACGGGTGTGTATGTTTTGAAGACATCAGAAGTACTGTTACCGTCAACTTGGGCATAGCAGGCACTGTAAAGCACATCTCCATCATTGTCCCTATATGTGCAGTAAACAATAAACATACTGTAACTGAATCAGGGTATATTCACTTTGCTCCCTTGTTGTCAAGAGTTCACTACCTGATCCATCCAAACAAATACCAGTGAATGAATGTGCCGTTTAATTGATGTATTACATGCATCATAGCCCTGGCTATGTTCAGTTAATTTTTATCACAAATCTCTTCAACACTAAACCATTTATATATATGCAAAACTAAAAGGCTTTCATTTTGTATATGTGCCATGGGTGCTGTTGTTTGACAGATTCATAGTTCATGAATATGCATATGATATATCTGTTGATGGGATTTTTTTTTGTCCAATAGATATTGACAATTTTTCCATCTGAAGTGACCATGTGACAAGAAGATAACAAATTTGATCCAAAGTTTTCAAGTTGGTCTTCACATGACATGGAGTTGTAATATATAAGCCACAGGTTTCAGCCACAGCTTGTGTGGTTGCTTAGCAATGTAATGTAGCTGTCCTTCAAGACCTGAATTATAGAGGCGACACAAGTGACTGAGTGAATTGGATTGGATCAGTCCTTGGTGGCCATTTGTCGCTCATCACTAGCAGTTGTGTCCATTCAAGGTGATTCGTGTCTTTCGATCAACAGGCGCAGTCAAGATCACCCCCGGGCACGATCATAACGATTATGATGTTGGACAGGCGCACGGATTGGAGACAATCAACATCTTAAATGAAGATGGCAGCATGTGCTCGTCAAACGCACAGTTTCGTGTCAGTTATTGCTTCATGTCTCGATCAATAAAGAATATTCACGATAAGGGATGATAACCTGCAGATGTCAACATGAGATAATCATAATATTAATGATCCTCCAACATGTAGCATGTAGTTTCATTTGGATTCGACCAATGTGATTGATATTTATCATTTCATGTTGCTGATGTTTCATTTCATTTATTTTGTCTCCAGAAATACAAAACATGTCATGTTTATATGAACAGGACAATAGGTCACCCTAAGAAAGCTGTAGGATAGTTGTCCATGAACTGTTCTCCATATATGTCATGCACTTCAATGCTTACTGCACCATACTGTATGTTGTCTCCTATATANNGGTTCTAAATTTTGGAATGGCCCTTCCAGAGAGGATCAAATGTAGTTCAAGCATCAGCCATATTTAAAGCTATAAGTTAAAAATTCTTCTGCGTTAAGATTTGTTTCAGTTTGTATAACATTTATTTCAGTCTCATTGAAACATTTGCAAAATGGTAATTGAAATTGAAAATGTATACAGAATATGAAAAAGAAAAGAGACCGAGGAGATGCATGCAATACTGAATTTTTTGTTTTTCCAAAGCTCCCCAGAAAACTTTCAATCGTGTATTGTGCTATATTAAGTGTCATGTACATTACAGTCTTTTTTTTTTTTTTTT
>VJOZ01051045.1:0-14009 GCA_009801055.1 Stichopus horrens | reverse complement strand
AAATAAACTCACAGCCTCAAATACATGATGTAAGTAATTATGTTGGGGTTTGGTAATCCTTTAGAGAAACTTTATCTTCAAAGTTACAAGTATTAATCAGTAACTCTTCTAGTACAGATATGATATTTCAGGATGATTTTGTCAGGGTCAAGATAACGGGTGATGGTACCACCATAGAAAAACGTATACATGTAACAAACATTGCCTTCAGTGTCATAGGGGAACCGTCTTGAGCAGGTAGTAGCGGAAGCTGTCTTTTGTAAGAGTTCATGAGAAACAAGCTGCCCTTGCAGATGCACTCAGGCCATTGATTGCTGAGATAAACACCGCAGACGAAATTTTTGTTGGTGAAGAAAGTGTAAAAGTAAAGTTAAACCTGGGTGGGAACCTGAAGTTCCTTACTCAAATAATGGGTATAGAGGGTTTCAGTTCAAAACACTGTTGTTTGTGGTGAGTCTGCCCCAGCGAACTCCGATGGGACTATCAAAAAGTTCGGTGTGTGGGTGACATTGAGCATAGTGCCAGGACAGTGGAAAATATAACTGTTAATTCGTTAAAAAAGGGTAAAGAGAGGTTGATTTGTTTTCCCTCACAACTTTTCCCAAATATCCCCGTCATTCATGTGGTACCTGATTCTCTCCATCTCTTTTTGAGAATTGCAGACCAACTGGGTAATCACCTCATAGTTGATTTGAAGTCAAGAGACAACTTCAAACAGTGCACTTCAACCTTTGTATTTACCAAATATTCCCATGTGGCAAAGTTTGAAACTTTCGTACAGTCCTTGTGTATCCCATGGGAATTTTATGTTGATAAATCTTCCAAGGTAATCTCTTCACTAGATTTTACTAGACTGGAACATCTAAAAATTTTCCATCCTATGAAGTTGAAAGAGTTTATTCCAGGTCATCCAAAGCTCAGTAAAATAAGTCACTTCAGGAAGGTTTCTTGTCATTGATGGGATGCATCAAAGGAGACTTATCTTTGTCAGAGGTGGAAAATTTTGAGATGAATACCCGTGCATGGGTGCGGCTGTTCACTGAAGTCTATTTAAGCAAGGATTCGACCCACTATATGCATGTTCTCATGAACCACGAGCCTGATGCTTTCCGTCTTCATAGGAATATTTCCAATTTCTCTGGACAAGGTCTTGAGAAATTCAATGACAACGTAACTTCATGGTTTTTCAGATCGTCCTCCCACATTAAGTCAGATGGATTTCGCAAGTTATGCAAAAACAAAATCGAATTCAACATTTGGCAAGTATCTGTCAAAGGGTAAATTTTAGTGTTGTTTGTCAAATATGCAAAAAGCGTGGTCGTAATTAGAGAACTGGCGCAAAAAGTCACACACAAAATGAGGTCACTGGTCCTAAGTGATTGTGTGCTCCTAATACATTGGATTTCATAGTACATGTTTTGTAACAGGTATTTGATCATATACATGTAGTATAATTTTCATTACGTCTTGTCAAACACTGGTTGTTTTTCCTCACAGTATTCACTGTTACAATTGACACTTTCCAGTGTAGGCATAAGACGGATTCAAGACAGTATTTGTAATGCAGTGTAGCTATAGAGGTTGGGGTATTTAAATCATGGAGAAAATGCTTATTGCCATGACGTGCGATGTGAATTTCCCAGTTTTACTGTACAAATATTCACTAACATGAGTATTTGAAATGTGAGATTTAGCCATGATAATTAACAACATACTTAGACTTGTGTCCCAATTCTTGAGATATTTCATGCATCAATTTAGCACTGTGTTAGCACTCTTGAAAACAATGGAAAATCCAATGACAAATGAAATTTAATATTTCTTGTAACTTAAGCTTTGTCAACAGGTTTTTTTACATTGTCCATTTGCCAAATTTGAAGTTCATGAATTTGGGCTGAGGGTCAGCGAGCAATAACCAGTGTGGTGTGGGTCTTAAATTTCATAATCCATTTGAATAAACTACTTTACAGTTTAGTACCTATTTGTAGTTGAGTTTTATGCCATGCTAGCACCTTGATACAGTATTTAGAATAATATAACTCTGTTACATTTCATTTGAAATCACCTCGATGACAGTATTCAATAAGTTACAACTCCTTGTGTATAATTCAGCTCACGCATTTTGATATTATGTTGACTATTTTAGTATTCAAGTAGAGTACAATAGCATGTCACAAAAAGTTATTTTGAATAAAATGTTAGCAAAAAAAAACCCCTTCTGTTTTGTTTCAAAACGAGTACTGTATAAAGGCGAAGACATTACGTCATTTCCAATCATTCCTTTACCCTCTAAGTACTGGGGCGGCGACTGTTAGAATTTGGCGGTGGCATTTCCATCAGCTGGTACTGTAGTGAAATATAAAACTTGAGCCTCCGCTGTACAGAACTCACAGAGTCAGAGTATGTACAGTTACTGCCAGCCAGTCATAAGATGTGACTAAAACTGAGGTGTTTAGCAGCCTTCAACTTGAAGACCCTATAGGGCCTACAGCCATAACCCCATGCAGCCTTCCCCTTCTCGAAGTTCAGTATAGGCTGAGGGTGGCATAATTAGACCTGCGGTATTCATTGCATGTTGTAGTCATCATAAATCTTGATGACACGTTAATATGTATGTGATGCTTGAGCATTACCAAACCAGCGAGCCAACTACCACCCTCACACGTATCCCCCAACACTTGCATGTTTCACGATTGCTGCTATTTTGACATAGTTTACAGACTGACTAGTCTTACTCACAGTAGGGAATTCTACCAATCGAAATATTTGGCTGCAAATGTGGGTCAACTATTTCAGTTCACGGGCTTATGTCCACTTCAACATTAATATTATCGAAACTAATGCCAGTGCAACACTCTGATCCCTCTGTGGTGTTTTTCGAAAATATCATACCTAGTTCGTTTTTAAAATATTTCCCAAAATACACAAGAAATATTACGTTTTGAGAAATCCGTGAACTTATTCCAATGTGTAGACTGATGGGACAGCGTAATAAGAGGTTTTCTTGGATTCATGCGTTATTAGGCCAGTGAATTCGCGTAACTGTTACCAACGAAAGGTCCAAGCAACGTTGCAGACAAATAGATCGAGTTAAAACTCCCTTCTTTGGTGATTATATTCGTGAATGGTTAATGTTTATATTTTTAAGAAATGAAGCATGAAGCGTTGAATGAAAATCAGGAGAGGCGAAGGCAAACACGCAAATTGTTTTTACGGTGATTTTTTTTTTATTACCTTTCAAGGATAATGGTATCGACAAAACGATACATTGTGCGGGCTCACTCAAAAGTACGTACACCATACAAAACATTCCGTTATGACCCCGAAAATAACTTTACTAGAAAAAGTTTGTAAAGCGCATGAGAAGAAAAACAAACAGAGTAAATGGTTCCGCAAATGCAATTTCCGGAGATCATCGGGGTGTTTTCGTACCAAATTTTCCTGTGTCCTCTTGCAAAGAAAAGCTGGAACCCCCCTTAAATGATGTATGCCGGTGACCGTTAGATTTTTTTATGCCTACCATTATATATTTTCAAGATTAACGCACGACCGCCAAGCGAGTAAAAAGCGGTGGGATAACGTAAACATCCCATGCACGAGAAACAATCAAATGTATTACCACTTTACAAACGTAGATGCTTTGTTTCTTCTCGTTTATTGAAAAAAAAAAAACTGCGCCCGCACGCTGCATGCCCATTTCTATACAGTCCCTGGCGACTATTATTAGGGTAGGTATGGAGCTCAAAAATTGGGGTATGATGAATTTTCTTGTCTGCCTCATCACTTCACAATGCGTGCGTTTGGGTTTATGGGAGATGTTCAACCTGCCAACAGCTTTCTCGTGCGCTTGTGAGTTTTGCTTCGATAGTCCTGCTGGCATCCCCTTCTCCCTCCCGCTCTTCCACTGTTTTTTTTTTCTCGTTGTACCCACCTGCCTACTATGGAGGTTTAAGACCACTGATATTTTTATACATGCATCGCCCCTTAAAACCCATTTTGTCCCGCGATCCATTTAAACTGAGAGCTACACTACTATGCTAGTCGGTTGCATCTAATAAGGAATGAAGAGGATAAGTGTCTTCACTGAGAGGAATTGGCAGGTGTCTATGCAGGTCAGGTCACTTTTAGGTTGTCGTATGTATACCTCAAGTTGGATAAAAAAAGTCGTTACAGAGAATTTGCTCTAAGAAAAGCTTTCTTTTTTGGGGGAGGACATAAGCGTGGGACGGTGATGGGAAGGATTAGTGCCCAGACTGCGAAGACCAACTGTTCCGGCTATTTAGGGATATATTGTAAGATGCCTATCGTTTAAAAACATTAACACTAACTGAGAGATCCTATAACACATTTGTTATTGTTCATTTTCCACACAATCAACGAGTCCTTTGTTTTCATATACCAGCACCCGCCTGAATGCCTCGAGGTTAGGTAAAACGTTTAGTAGCATCAAATATTAACTGATTGTAAAAACTGCTGTTTGACAAGGGAAATTACCTATCCTCACGAATATGTTAAAATTATTAGATACTTACGAGTTATCCAAAAAGTCGTGGTAAACTAATAAGTAAGCAGTGGCTGAAATAATTCTTCTTATTTGAGCCAACACGTACTTAAGTGATATCTAGGTGGAACGAAAACGCAGTAAGTATGGGAACTTCTTGAAGTAATGGGTGTATTTCAGGTTATGATACTTTTTCGGTCAGAAAGTTTTCTGCGGTATTTAGCGTTTTTCGGGAGTTCCCCGTTTTCGACCTGGCTCGAAACGAAGCCATATTCAGTTGCCTAAATGTGCATTGACACCGTGAGGAAAGCAAATCGGCTTTAGTCGTATACGAGCATACCGTTCGGTCTTAGGTTAGTACATTTAATTTACTTGACACGCTGGCAAAGAGCCACCGCGCAAACACGTTTTTGGTTCTTCTTCTTCCTGTTTTGTACGTCGCAATCATTACAGGATAAAACACTACATACATTTACTTGTCCAAACTCAAGGGCACTAGACATCCGATATCCCTAAGTTCGGAACACTTCTAATGTGACAACTTCCTTAATAAAGTCTTCCTGTGGGAGTTGACACAGATTCATGGTAGACAAAGTGCACTTAGAACTTTTTGTTCGCGTGCTTCTGTTCCCTACTGCACGTGGCTAACTAAAATATGGACAAGGAAACAATGCTGTTGTCACTCTGTTTGTAACCACTCTCTACTGTAATGGTTTTCTAATTCATTCTTAACCTGTATACACTTACATTTATCTGTAGTTTGATGATTGAGAAACAATTCTCCTAAACATGGTACAGGAAGCCTTTGAAACAGCGTGAACAGCTCACATCTAATTACAGAAAATTACAGGAAATAACACAAAATGGACTCTGAGTAATGCCTTCCGTGCCAAACAATGCGTTACATATATGTGATTGCCTAGCTATTTGTTTGTTTTACAAATTAAGGTCATGTTGCTAATTCCATTTTCAGTTCTTCAAAGTGGTTTTCATATATCTATTATCACCTGCGACTAGTGTCTGAAATGGCGGTGACTAGATGGAATCACCTAAATGACAATATTTTACCACTGGGACCTGATGCGGCAATACCAAAATTTTCGAACATCGAGGTATCTCGAATTATTATGTCATCATGTGGCAATCATTTTTGCGGTTACTGCTTAGTTTATGTCAAATTACTTCTTTCTTTTTTTTTAATTCCATAGGAGTCGGATAAACTCAGTATTGGCGGTCTTCCCATAGTGTTTCAAAAATAAGCAATACAAATTGTCTTAAAGGTACTTACATTTCCATTGAGGTCTGCCCATGCGCATGCTCTCCTATTGCTTGTTCCTTTTACCGACAACGTCTAGTCAACCGGCGTTATGTAATGAAGCAAAAAGGAGACAAATAATGATTCTGTAAAAGTATTTGGTAATCTCTCAGTAGATTATACGTGGCTAACTTCTTTTCAACGTTATATGTTATTGCTTAGAGATCCGTTGATTTCCAATAAAGTTTTTTTTTCTTCCTGATCGATTTTATACCTGAATAATGGTGATCTAGCTAAAATCCACCCAAACTGACGGAGTTCCTAACAAAATAACTCCCGATAACGTATGCAGCGACATATACGTAATATCACGTCATCAAAAACAGAGCCTTCGCCCATGCAATTCAAGCGATACACCAACCCTCTACTTTCACTTACATCGAAGATTTTATAATTGTAATGTTGCGTTTAGAAGGTGCTCATATTATTTCATCTGCTGATCTCTAGCAACGGGATTTTGTTATTAATGTGATCATTACAAAGTCATATATGAGAACACGCTGAAATTATATGCTTCAAACATTGTAGGGTGACATAATGACCTTTCAATTCTGACAAAAACGTAACGACTCTTTTACCTAATGTGACTCATATGTGAGATCGGTCTAGCCTTGCTTTTACGTCCGACTCATGTAGGTAGATAACCTGTGGTCACAAAAATATGATACTTACTCAATTGCAACTTGGTTAAAAAGAGCTCGGAATGCAATATGATCGCAAGCTCTCATTTTGAAAAATAATGGTAAACTTGTTTTTGCTGGGACATCAGGTGTTGTGTCTACTATCAAAGCCGATTGTAGTAGCACAGTTATGGTCTCAATTCCCCTAAATCATGGTTTATTGTGTATTTATTGTCATGTTATCGATGTGATCAATATCAATATGGAGAACGAAAATGAACATATGTAAGCTTTAATAAGGTGATCCAACTTATCCTACTAATGTACGATCCTACTAATCCACATAAGCGCTTTTGAGATTTTCTTTCTTATAAGCCGTTTTTAAGAAATAGCTACTGCTTACCAACAATTCCTTTCACCAATTCTGCATAAATATGATTTTTTAAACAGGTAAACACGTGAACTTCAAAGTGAGATATTGAATGTACATTTTATGTCAGTTGATGCAAAACACTTATACCTTATACTTTCTCTTACATGAAATGTGCATCTGAGAATTGCAGGGATTTCATAACCATGCAGCAATCTATTTTCGATGAATAGTTGGAGTTTATGTTCATTTGATTAGTTATAATAGATTCTGGTATTTTAATTGAGAAATATGCTATGTGTACTATAAAACAGAGCAGTGTACTTGTAAAATACATGTTCGCTTGACAATGATGTATTTTGTGTCAAACAATAGAACATAATCAAGGACGGGATCTGGCGAAACCATGTTATGCTATGTTAGCTTCACAAGAATGAAACAACGATACGTACTCTGTTACTACATTATTAGGAAAATTAATATGGGCCATCCAATAAAGCAATGGTTGTGACACCTCTGTGAGAAATATACAATATCAATTCACTCTCTCCGTATTAATCGGTGGAAAGTTTATCTTTAGGACTATCATGCATGCCAGCTTTTGTGATCTGCCTTCTGCCATTTCCATCAAAGACTCTGCATATCTCCTGTGGTCTATGTACCCATCATATGCTTTCTTTTCATATATTGTACAATACATGACCAAATTAACGTCTCCCCATCATCCAATTCAGGAAGTTACATCTAGCCTTACGCAAGAAATCATTTATACTTGGCACTATAGATTTGTAATAACTAGCCTCGACAATGCACATGTGAATCAGATATGGACGTCATGTCATTGATAACAATTACTCTTATCATTGTTCGGCTGAATGATTCTGTATAATTTTAAGAAGCCTACTTGTATGGTGGGAGCCGCGGTGATGAGAGGAACAGACCTACTGATTATTATATTGTTTATTATATTACAATCGTAGCACAACAACCAATGTATTTTGTCACACAGGCAACATTTTTTCCTTTCTCATAGTCAGTAGTAGGATTATATTTTTCAGTGTGCAGTTGGTTACCATAGTGATTTAATCCAGTGTTTACCCCTCCAAGTTCGCTGGAAATAAATGGGAATGTCTTTTGTGAACGTTCTGAGTCATGACGATTGTCTTGTAGGAGAACACAATTACCTATATCTTCCACAGTGAGTGGATAAGTTACATATACAACAGCAATAATGGGAATATTGCGTGATATATTGACGTCACACTTCCGTTCTCTCTCTCTACCCTCAAGAAGGAAATTTGTGCTAGCCAAGTACTTCCGGGTCAAGTAGATGATGGTTTTCTAGCAGTGGGGGCATTTAAAAGATTATACGTCAAAACAAACTCTGCAAAAAAAAAACAACAACTGTCCCAAAGTTACAGAAGGATTTTTTTTTTTAATGTACAGCGAGCATCATGTGCCAGATATAACTAACTCTACTTAGCTTCCATGCCAAGAAAAGTCTTTGACTAGTTAGAGTCCCGTACATCCCTTCCGAGATAATGGTACGTTCAAGTCATGTGGCTGATTCTCTGGCTATCGTTTTAAGCAGGCTCTTCCGTATTCGTGTACAATTAGCCTTTCCCAATCGTAGGAAGCAAGAAATCGGGATTTTTCGGACCGCATTAACGTAAGTCATTACGGTATTCTTCTTTCTCTATAGGTGTCTTGAAAAGTGTGTTGCTTTGGGTGCAGATTCTGCTTCACTACTTTTGTAAAGTAAAATCAAATTTTACAGCACTTTTACAAGCAGTTTTTGTAACCAACTAGTACAAGACAGAGTACTACATCAGGTACCCACACCAAAAATACTACATAGTGAGAAAAGTATAACCATACAGAAGCTATTGCTTCTTTCCGTTTAATAACGTTAAAAAATCACATTTAAACAGGAATTAGTTAACAGAATCAATCTCATGAGTTCAGGTGTTTTTATTTGCTGAACAACCACAGTTGTCTAAAAATTATGTTGCATAACGACTTATAGATTGCCTGTTCATTTAACAGATATACAGAACAGGGATTTCCATTTCCAAAGATTAAAAAAAAAGTCACAGTATGTGTCTCGTTCATGGAGTGAATTGTGAAGTGTGGTATTTGCCAAAAACCCACAATTAAAATTAATGTTGTTAACATGAGGTCATATACGCATAATTGGTGGCTTTTGTGTGTGCCAGCGATATGATATAAGTCAGTGTAGTATTGAACCGTACAGGTCGATACAGGATTTAGTTGTAACCACTGCCCTAGTGATCGCCACACAGAGTGCGTGAAACTGAAAGAGTTGCAAAGATTGTCATCGTTAAGTCAATATACAATGCCATCTCATTTTTTGGAATCAGGTGCGCGTACAAGTGCCGAATGAATTTTTAAACACGAACTCTGAAAAAAAGTATACAGACATTGTCAGCATACCGGGTCAAATTTAACATAAGAAAAATAAATGTGAGTTTAATTGAATGCCCAGACATTTCAGAACAAGAATTTACATATGCATATATAGATGAACTGCATTGATGAAAAGCAGTAGTTGTGGAAGCTTAATCTCGTGCTAAAAGGCCTATATTTAATTATATAAGAAAGTAAAGGGAAACAGGACATTTACGATGCAACAGCATGACATACAAAGAAGCATGCTTTAATTGTCTTTTAGCCATTCAGTCTCACCAATATCAGTCTCATCAATAAATATCAACAGTAAATTCATCTTCTTAAAAGGGAAAGCACTTGATGAGTTGCAGAATATGCATCATTTGATCATAAGTATTTTGCCTTCTGACTTTTTCATTTTTTCTAGGTGAACAAATTATTCTTGGACAACTAATAACTGAATTCATATCTGTGAGAACCTTATTTCTTGCATGAAAGCCACCGTTTGTCCTTATTCTTAATATATCTATCATTGGGTGTCAATAAACATTGGTATAGAAATTGATTTTTTTGTTAAACAAACATACTTTCCCTTAAAGGAGGAATTGAAGATACATATGTAGTATACTATACTATATGTACTATACTTTTTTACTTACTAAACCCTATACCATTTAAATGTATCCTGAAAAAGTGTAGGTATTGTGGTGATCATGACTTACCAATGGTCAATTACCTTTTGATTCATTCAGAAGACAGGCAAGGTATATATGCGATGGTGATGGAGTGTGTGTGTGTGTGTGAAGTCTTGGCTTTTCAACAAGATATCTCAAGAGGGGAACGGTGCTCGAACTCCAAAGTTCGTGTGTTGGTAGTCTGTCATGAATAGACTGTCCCCATTGTTTTCCATGGAGGTCCAAGGTCTTCTGAGGTCACCAGAGCTAAGAGTAAAAAACCTTTTAATTGCTATATCTCAGCAACTAAATGCTGCTGGAAGCTCAAATTTTTATCATTAGTAGGACCTTATGAGAAGATGGTGTCTGTCATTTTTATGGAGGTCAAAGTTTGTCTGAATTCAATACGCAGCGTTACAACCTTTTAAACGTAGTATCTCGAGAAGGGCAAAATACTTGAATTTCAGAGTTGGTGCGTTAATAATTTTGTGTCAGTACATGATCCCGATTGTTTCAAATTGAGGTCAAAGATCATTTGACGTTTCCGGAGCTTAAAATATGAAAACCTTTTAAATAATATATCTCACCAACTGAATTCAGGCAGAACTTCAAAGTGACAACATTGTAAGCAGATGATGTCTATCATTTGAATTGCCCCATGGGAGACTTGTCATCACTGTAATGTGACATGGAATAAAGATAATGAGTGTTATTATTTCAAAGATCTCTCCTGGGTTCAAAGCCCAGCGTGTGATAGTTAGAGACTTCTACTCTGAATATAACCTGAATGTGAACAAATGAAGCGGTAATTGTCAATCTTGTGAAGAAAATTATGCACATTTCTTTTCTGTTAAAAACTTGCCAATATGTACATCTGTGTTTAATTGCAGAGGTGGTTGCTAGATAATCTTGGGTCTTAGTTCCTTTCAAGTTGTGGAACATTGAAAGTCTATTTTGTAGGCCCTCTATAAACAACTGCCTAATACAACTCTTTGCATTAATTTTTCGAAGCCTTCTAAGGATCCCAGTTGTCAGAAACTCCCTATCAAGTTTTACAAAATACTTGGTTGTTTTAGACACATTTAACACTCCCACTCCACTGGGAGGCAAGATGTGAATCATGTTGTCATTGATGACTCCAAAATCATAACTCCAGTTTGGTGTCAGAAACTTTCTATCAACTTTTGAAACACTTAAGTAAAGAGGGAACCACAATTATCATTAATTATTGCTGAGTGTATGTCATTACTCATTCATGTGTTTGTGTTGGGTTTTTCATTTTTATATAGTGCCTTGCCTTCTCTGGTTGCTTTTGTTTGTGACTATGTAGGTATAAAAATGAGATACTGGCAAGGATTCACAAAGCCCTTTAACGTTCTGGTTTTCTCTCTGATAGGTCTAGCGGTAAAAAGTTTTTGACTGATACCTGGCTGATGTTAGTGTACTTCTGTTGTCTCCTGCAAAAAAGCAGGACACCTTTATTTTTTTTACAAGCGCCTAACAGAACTTAAATAGTCGCATATGGTGAACGGATGTTGGCATTGGATTTACCTGTAGTCTTAAGGCGCGCTTTAGATGGGTTTGTGCACCATCTGATGTTGCCCATTGCATTATTTGTGATGATTGTTTGGACTATTTTGCATTATTAGTTGACATAAGGCGTTGTAGATTACTAGATCCGACTGCCTCTCTCATAGTCTTAATTCAACACCTCCTATTAGCCCATCTTTTAGTATTGATAATGCTCAGCTTAAGTATCTTATGTTGATGTACCAGTTTGTAGAGCATACTAAGCCTCCATATTGAGATACTGTCGTTAAACAAAGTATTCGAGCGTACCTAGGCTTAGATTAGCGCCAGATCGTCTTAGTGTTGCTAAGAAGGCATTTTAGCATATTTTGCAGTTGGTTCTTGTTCGGTCTTCCCAGAGCAATTGGGCTACCCCGGCCCACTGCATATGGTACCTGCGAACAAAGGAGATTGGCGACCTTGTTCGGGGGGCTATACAATGACAAATATATGCCCTATACCCCACATACATGATTTTACAGATACTCTTGCTGGCAAATGTGTTTTCTCCAAAACTGATCTTTTGCGTACCTATCATTAAATGCCAGTAGAGCCCTCTTACGTACACAAAACGGCCATGGTAACTATTTTGGATTGTTTGAATTTGCGAGGTTTTTCATTTGTGTAGGCGTATATAGATGACTTGCTTATTGCTAGTTTTTCTTCGTATGAGCGTTTTTATCCCACCTCCGGCAATAAATTCAGAGGCTAGATAAGTATGGTAAGGTCACCAATATTCCTGTCAAGTTTACTTTTGGCGTATCTACCCTCACATTTTAAGGTTATCATGTTACTTCTGATGGTATCACACTTCTGCCAGAGAAAGCTCAAGCTATTCAAAGCCTTCCACCTCCTGACTCGTTGCGTAAGGTTTGTGAAGTATTTGGTTTAATTAATTTTTATCGGATCTTTATTTTGTACATGTCTGGTATTTTCAGCCACTTACACTGGTATTCTCAAGGGTAGGTAGGAGGATAAGTCTAATAGTCTTCCGGAGGAAGCTCTTCAGGTTTTCAGTAACATTAACTCAGATTTAGCTCAGGCTACCATGTTATCATATCCTGAACATGCTGGTCCGATATCACAATGTTGCTTGGATTTTAAAGATGGTATGTAGGTAGTCCATTGTATGTAGATGATCCCTATCTTTGCCTAGGTAGGTCAAAGATCATTTGAGGTTACCAGAGGAAAAACTCTGAAAACGTATTAAGTTAGGTATCTTAGCTCCTGAAAGTTGCTGGAACTTCAACCTCTGAGCCTTGTTTGCCCTTGATGATTAGATGATCTCCATTAGGTTTTTTTTTCTTGGGGGGGGGAGGTGCTTGAATTTCAAAGTCGTTGTGTTCATATTCCATTTTAAGTAGATGATTCCTATTGATTTTTCTGTGATTGTCAAAGGTCATTTGAAGTTACCAGAGCAAGTATGAAACCAGTCAAAGGGAGATATCCCAGCAACCGAATGTTACTAGAACTTCAAAGTATAAAAAACGTTGTCTTAGAACCATGTAAATACAGTATCTCAAGGAGGGGAAGGTGCTTGGACTTCAATGGTATTGTATTGGTAGTCCACATTAGGCAGATGACCACTGCCCATTGTCATGGAGGATAAAGTTAGTTTGAGGTCATCACAGGTTAAGTTCTGAAACCTTACTAAGGATGATATCTCAGCAATTGAATGTAACTGACATTTAAGACCGTGAAAACAGCTAAAAGTTGATGAGTTCATGATCTCTGTTATTTGAAGTAATCCATGGAAGACTGAGAAAGTCATCTTTTTATACTTAGTCAAATGTTAACATCACATAGTTAAAGATCTTCAAGATGTCTATTTGTGGCAAAAGCTGAACGTCGTGAACCAACTTGGTTAACAATTGGATAATATTTTTGGAAAGACAAGTGTCACATCTTGTCATCACTGAGATATAATGATGGATCATTTCCATCAGCACTACCCCCCCGTTCCCAATGCTCCTTCGCAAAATATAGATGTTTAATGGCAGATAAATGTTGCTTCATAGAATGTGGTGTCATTCTCTACAACACGCTATTAAAAAGTCCGTTTTAATAACCCTCTGAAATGAATCATTTAACACCTCTTAACATAGCTTTTAAGATGTCCAGCAACTCAGTGGTTAACAAGATTACCAAAGTACTTGTGTTAGTCACCGTTTTCCAAGGCAAGTCCCCTTAAGCAGGGAAATATTTTTCTTGTTGTATTTTCCGGACTTTGAACCACACTTTGATGTCAAGTACTTTCTATCCACTTTTCTACCTTGGTTTAGTAACATATATATCATTTCACGAGTTTTTATGTGTGGTTTGCCTTCGTCGTTTACATTCTGTCATATGGTCCTTTTCCGTCTCCCTTGGTCGCTTTTGATTAAAGTGATTGTACATATGTGTTTCAAAAAAAGGAGATATTGGCAAGAAATCACAAAGGCCTTTGATTTTCTGGACATTTTGGAAGCTCAAAAACTTTCAGATGGTAATGATAATAATAATTATAAAGATCTTAAATAAGCATGTTCTCCTATACATTGTACCGAAGATA
>VJOZ01051017.1:2733-14840 GCA_009801055.1 Stichopus horrens | reverse complement strand
CCTTCTCTCACTGCCACTGGTATGCAAGTCAAAAACTAGTCAACGACAGTGACCTCATGAGCTGAAATTCTGACCGATGAAGACAAGGAACACATGTGACAGTTTTAAATTAGAATTGCACTTTTGGAAATTGAAAGTGTTTTGATTCATAAGTTTGGCTTTGTAACCAGTTTTACTCAAAATATTTGCCGGAGGTTGTTTGTTGTTTTTTTTTCTGGGGGGGAGAGGGTTGGAGTGTGAGGGGTGTTGGTTGGTCAAAAGGTGGAGGTGTTGGTTGGTCAAAAGGTGGATCCGTTTTGAATAACTGTATGACATCCTCACCAGCGTTTCCACTTTGCACCTCTCCAACGGTGTTAGGACCCAGTTTCGAAATTGCTACCCGGATCCAGAGTTTCGCTAAGGTACATTAAATTGTTATTACTTCCTAACATAAAATATTTCATCGTTATGCCCGTACTACGGTACACAGTATCGTATTAATGTGCGAAGCAAAAAGGATGGTGTCATGACATCATAGCAAGACTGTACCGTAATGAAAGATATGTTCTGTGTAACCAACTGACTATATACTTTGAGTACTCAGATCTGAAGGTTGAACCTGGTGCAAACACTTATCTCCACCAATAACCTCAGGTCTTAGTGAAAGCTGTTGCTTGTCATCAAATCAGTAGCATCTGAAAAGGGTAGGGAAAGGGAAGGAGGGGAATGTGAGGGGCACAGTAATTAACTTTTGGGGCAAGATTGTTCTTCACACCTCGGCGTGAAAACGAAAAAAAAAAAAAAAACAATGAAAGTTGCTTTTATTACAAGTATTAACAATCATATTAACAAAGTCTTTGTCACAATTGTATAAAGAAATGGTTACTGTCACATTCCCATCCTTTGTACCGTGCAGTAGATCACAAAAGATTTTCAACAAAGATGAAGAAATGACAAAAAAAAAAAAATTGTCTGGGATTTAATACATTTTTATATGCATTTAAATTGTGTGTCATAATCATAGAGTGCGGTGTAGTTGCCAGTGTATATTTTCATGACTCTTCAGGTGTTTCTTCAGTTACTTGCTCAGAAGAAACCTGCTCAGTGGCAGCGCACAAGTTGTCTTGAGAAAAAGTGAAGCCAATACCGCAGTACTGCTGTTTCTAATGCAGCCTGTTCTTGATCTCTCATAAACTATATTTCCTCCCTGTTTATCCTTTCGTATTTATTTTGTATCGTTTTTTCTTTCTGTTTTCTTTTGTGGTCTTCTTTGGCACAATTCTATATTATTCTTATTTAAACAAATTTTAAATTTGACTGAATTTTTCTTTTGAGAGTGATAAAATTTTGTTCAATGTTTTTTTTTTTTTTTATTGAACTCGGCAGAAACTGCCGTGGACGGTGGACAAAAAATTTATTCAAAAGTTCTTTACAGAGTGCGCATAAAATCAAATAAGAATTGAAAGCAACTTTTTCCTTGGGTCATTATGCCCAATTAATTTCTGAAAGGTTAAATTAAATATTCATAACTCTTTGTTTTGTGAGTATTGCATATGTATGTTCCTCTTTGGTCTCGGTTTCTTATGCATCTGGTTAGATGCACTGAGAGGTTGTAGCAATATTGTCAGTTTATGTAACAAGTGCTTTTTGTTATGTTTTGATCGTTATAAATCGCTTTGCCACGTATTGCACCCTACAGTAGATGATGCATTGTATGCCATCCAAGAAGTGATGTGCAAACATCTTTCTCATATATCTCAAGATGATTTGAGGTATCTTCAGTTTAATGTGATAACCTCGCGTGCAGTTGTCAGACGGCCTTGAGACGATCCCAAATCTTTCAAGACTCGTAATCGTGCTTAGATATAGAAACATTTCAAGGTAATCATTGTAATGTGTTTGGATAAATTTATCGAAGCGTTTAAGCAGTTATCATATTGGACCAACTGAAATACTACTATCCATATGTCGGTGATTACGTGGAAGCATTTGTGTGGTAAAGATTTAAAGGGTTACCCCCCATTTTTTTGTATATTTTTTTTTCCACATCAGAATATTGTATGTGTTGGTGTTCTCCTATTATGTCACTGTTCCTAAAGGATTTTTTCTCCCAAGAATGTAATTTTTGTACGATGTGAAAAAAGTGCACTAAATCACACACAAGATCTGTCCATTGAGTACCATATGATGTACAGAAAGTATGCTCCGAGGAATGTTGTCTTCAGTAAAAGGCATTACAAACTTACCTGATTTGTAATTATTGCAAGAGAAGTTTCTGGCACTTTGTCAGTCCTCTCTTTAAAATGACCTGCTTTGAAAGGTTGATATTAGGGCACTGAATTTGCATCGCACCTCCCTAGTTATAGTAAGTAAGCCAACAATTACTCACCCAAACAGTCCTCCATTTCACAGAGTGTTGTGTCACTTGCATCGTTTCGCATCAGCTCTGAGCTGAACTCTCTCTCTTGTCTGGTGAATGATTTTAGGACTTTGTGGAAGATGGATCCTCCATTTTATAGAGGACATTCAAAGTAACATTTCCTTTTCATTTCAAACTCAAAAGGCATCGATGTTTTTATCATAAGTCATAAGACTCTCACACACTGAGTATGTCTCTGTACCAGGATTGGGTAGCTGTGATTTCACAACAGATTCTCGTGGGGCATTTGAGCTGATTTCAATGCAGTACCAGTTACTAAATTTGCTTAAACATACTGTTGTCTGATTTATAGCTCAGGAAGGCGGATGGCATTTGATTCAACTGATATTTATTTGTTTATTGAATATAGAATGAGAGCTATGAGACAATTGAACGTTACAATTTCCTCCGTTTCACATTTATGTCATTGTTATCTNNTTTTTTTTTTTTTTTCTCGCATGCATGCTGTAAAAACGAAGTGGCAAAATTTTACTACTTGAAAATTAAATGTAACTGTATGCTCAGATTTAGTCCTTTATACCATAAGAAAAGAAATGGTCTTGAATTTGTCGTCTTGTGAATTATTATTAAACAGTGTAGTCATTGAATTATCTTCTGTTTTAGTTTTGTTTTTTATTTCACTGTAGTGTTGTTTGCAGATTGAAAACAAAAAATTGCATGAAGAGATGGCATGAAGATTGTTAAACTGAATACAGACTGAAGCTGTGAAAATGCTGTGTGGAATGCAACATACATTTGAATGTCTTAAATTCAAAAAAACTTTTGAAATAAACTGTACAATTAATGAGTATTTCACACCAAAAAGATTTAACTTTGCTCTACAATGGCTGGTTAGAAACTAGTCAAGAGACCAGACTTGCATCATAGTTCTTTTCTTTCTTTCTTTTTTGATGCATGAAGTAAAAGATTAAGCAGGCCCGGTTTTATGAAGGAACATTTAGGAGAACGTTTGGCATTCAGCCTTCCCTGTGGATTGTCTAAGCAGTGGTTCCAGGACTTTTTCAGCTTGTTGCCCCCTTTCACAGAATAGCATTGGAAAACCGCCTCTCAAACCATGTTAATTAATACCAAAATACGTACTGTATTGGCTGATGGTTCTGACAAAGTGAGAGAGCTTTGTTGTTCTATTTTAATACTGTAGTATCTCATCATAACAGTCGGCTTGGTCTAAATGTAGAATTGTGCTAAGGAGACAAGATTGTTCTACATGGATGAAATTTCAAAGCCCATGGACAATTATGTGCAAGTGGGTTTGTTGGGTTCTTCTGAATACCCCCCCCCTTGTAATTTTTAAATGTAAATATAATTGAAGAAAAAATAGTTGGAAAGTAAATAGCAATGAAAACATTCGATGCAGTATGCTATCAAATGCCCTACTGCAACCCCCTAGCATTTACTACCCCCTTGAGTCAGTAAAACACTCTCTGGGCAGGGGGGGATAGTATCGCATCTTTTGGAAACCACTAAAGCATATTTCATTAGAGGACATTTGTATTCAAATTATTTTGTGAAAATGTAGTATAAACTTTGTGCTCTCCCATATTTCCAAAGCACTGATTAATATCACTTTTGTGCCTTTAGCATCACCTTTTCACAAGGAGATGACCGTCTCTCATCCCGTATGACGTAGAGAACCTCTCTGTAACAAACTACCCTCATGTGAAAGAACAGAATGTTGTGACCAATTAGGACATACCTCACAGAAGAGGATTAAAACTTTGCAAATCACCAGACACTCAAAAAACATGTCAGAGAACCAGAGTGACATCACAGACAAGAATACAGCACTTCAGGGCATACCAACATCAGATTTGCATGCTAGGTAAATGACAAACATTGCAATTCTCGCGAGAAAGAAAGAAAACCTGCCGATCACATTTCACACCTGGGAATGCTGAAAAAGCTCCTACATTATCATGAAAGAAAAGTGTTTTCTAAAGATATGGGTTATTCTTCATCCTCTTAACCCACACCATCTCCCATAGGGTGTCTTTTGCTTAATTGGTCACTTTGTTGACAATGATAGATTTGGGATTCAAGAGTAACTTCAATTAGCGATGGAAAGCATTTGATTTTGATCTCAATCAGGAAAGGTCTGGCTTGCATCAAAGTGATTTTCAGTGTGAGATCTGGCATTTTCACCATGAGATGATAAAAGCCATGAGGCACAGTCACAGATAATCCACCAGTGTCTCACCATCCTTAGAGGCATGCATTTCCTTGTAAATGAAATAAATTGGCAAGGCGGTGCCTCTTGAAGAATTGGCAGCTGTCTCACAATATCCAACAAAAGAGATGAAGGAAAACAAAGGACTGTAGACAAAACACAATGAGGAGAGAGAAGTACCTAAAAGTTATAAGATCTCTTTGAATGTGGGTGTGGTAAAAATGGAAGAAAAAAGACAAATCATCATCAGTGGTGGAATCATATCTGATGCTGTGCCCCAGTCCCTCAGAAGGTGCAGTGCAGTATAAAAAAGTTTGCAGTGAAGTATAGTGAAGTGCAGTGAAGTATAAATACAGTTTCCCTGTATAGACAGCATAGCAAAAAAAAAGACTGACAGAATTTGATAGGAATGTTACCATTGTTATAATTTTGTATCGTTATGTTGTACTCAATCAAAGGCATCACCTGGCTGGAATGCACGATGAATAGTATAAATATTACAATCATTGGCAAAGTGATGATGGTGAAAATAAAATTGATTCTTAAAGACTCATCAAATACTTCCAGAGTAGCAAATTGGAAAACTGGCAGTTTATTCCGTGTGAAAGTGATCCTCGACCGTTTCCGCAACAAAATATCACCTTTAAAAAATATCAGAAAGTTATGACTGTCAAGCATGACAGGGAAATGTAAAACAAACCAATGTGGTTTCGTACACAAGACATTCTAAAAATAAAGTATCAGATGACATGGCACACTTACATTTTGAACCAAACAAAAACAGGATCTGTTTCATGTGCATTTTAACACAGGTAAGTTACACTTAAGAAATTCTGTCATAAGTATACAGCACGTACATCTTTGGTTTTTACTGTTTGCATTCACGTGCCAAACATACAGTGCCTGGAAACTACAATGGGTCCTACACTATCATTCTATCAAACAGTTACCACCTGATGGGGCATTTGTGTCCTGAAGTTGTCTGCCAAAGCCCCCCTCCTTCACACTACAGTCAAGATGAAACTGTTTCTTTTCCAATTTCAATGGCAACCTTAACCTGTCATCTTCTATATTTTTCAAAAGCAAAATTGATACCACATCCTCATTACTGACTCAATCTTACATCATTGTATGATAATTTGAGCAATTCGTAGAAAAAATAATATAGCATATCGTGGGCACATAAATGCACATACACGCACATTCAACAAATGAGATTGCATACAATCATTTCCTGGACGAAACTTCTCAGGACTTGAGAAAAACTTCATTATTTATTTGCTGATGGATGTTGGAGGATGATCATATGAGGAAAAGAGGAGAAGTAACATTAATTGCTATTCCAAATGTGCTCTGAGACGGTGGAGTAAGTGATGATGTCACCATCAAGAAAATGAGCTTCACTCTCGGTAACCCTTGTGACACTCAAGATTCTCCAGAGAATGACAGCAAATGCTCATATCAACGTGTCATTTATACGAGGATCTGCTGTTTGACAGGTCAAAGTGTTGATTACTGCCCTTCCCAGTTACGGCGTCAACATAGATTTGATTGGGGCACAGCCAGTGTAGGCCAGAGATTGTAGGTTTTGAATGAAGATTAGGGAGACCGAGGAGTTGTTAAGGAATAAGGCGAATTTAATTCTGGTACAAATTTCATTTGATCTCAGAAATATCAGTGAATGAAGTTACCACTTGGGGACAGTTACATAGAAAGTCATCTGTGTGTTTTAAGCAGGCATCCCTGTTGGATGCAGCTTCCAGTTCTCGAAAAAGGTAATGAGAAATTTTAAGTATGTGTAGGCTGTTACCAAGATCAACGTCAATCCATCAACTAGTTGCGTACAAAGCAACCGACTTCTGATGATTGCCAGAATTAAAAGCGGCTTTTACGAGTGGCTTTTATTCTGGTTTCAACCATGTGTTCTGGCTTCTGTTCTCCTGCTACTGGCCTCTCGTATGAAAAAGTGGTTTTTACTTGAGAGGCTGTTTCAATACTAAAATAAAAATAATAAAAAATTTTTTCACTGCTTTGCCAGAATTCATATTTGTGAGGCCACACTGACAGTAATCCCATCTGCCTCACATCCATTCCTGTTTCTGACTGGGTCTGCAAAATGACTCATAGGGTCTCATAGTTTGGGATGTCTCTATTATCTGCAATATTACAGGTATTATCTCTCTTGAATTCACATGATCTTTTAAGATTAAGTGATAAATTTTCCCCTTTCCAATTTTGGAAGACTTGGTTAAAAAACAAGGACCAAAACAGGGTACGACGTGTCACGAATCACTGAAAAGGTTGAGGTATATGAATTATGGATGACGAGTTTGACGAGTTTAAACTAATTAGCACAGTGTGCAATTAAACCAATGCCACAAATCTGGCGAGGTGAATTAATAAATCAGAACAAAACATCAAATACTGAATTTGTGAACCTGGAATGAGGGATAAACACCAAAACAAAGTGATAAATTGTATAAAAGTTAGCACTTTTTTAGGAAGAGTGCGGGAGAAACAAAGCCACTGACATGCGAGACACAGATTTTCATCAGAATCTCGATAATTTCTTTCAAAAGTTAATTCCAAAAGGCACAGGCTAAAAGCAGAGAGAAACATGGACAGATACTGATGAACTACAACAGCCAAGAACTTAAAAGTCTGGAAAAGAAGGACTGTGACAATGTTGCCATGACAACTGCAGGATGAAAACAAATCTGTCAGAAGAGCTGATGAGATAGGTTTACAGATCATGCTAGCCAACTGATAAACAAATCAATTAAAAGTCATCAACTTGCTTTTTAGAATTACAAAGCTGAAATCTAACAGATTAAATTAAAAGCTTTTGATCACAATAAATGAGAACAGATTAAATTAAATGGTTTTGATCACAATAAATGAAAACAAATTAAATTAAAAGGTTTTGATCACAATAAATGAGCTCATGATGTCACACAAAACTTTAGCAAACAATAATTTTTCTAGAAATATATGAAAGCTATTTCACAGAGATATTCAAACTCGCAAATTTTTTGAGATGTTGACCAAGGGCGTATTTTGCAAGTAATTTGCTTGATGAGTTACAACATTCATCTTCAAAAAATATGACAAAAGGTGACCACATCTGGGGATTTTCACAGACTTGGTTTTCACAGTGCAATATGAAAGGTACCCCTTTAAGTCTGTGAATCATGAGACAGCTACAACACCATGTGATATACATTTAGAAAAAAGCTGACTTCATTCAAAAGTTGATGAATGAAACCCTGAATGACAATCCATTAGAGTCGTGTTTACATCAATTACCGTTTTTGAGATACAGCTTTTCAAAGTTTGACAAAAATGCCAAACTGATGATGTGCATTGTTGTCAATATTTCCTTTGTTAACCCTTTACACTTGTCATCTAGCATAGACACTGGGATGTGATGTCAATATTTTGAAAGAACAACAAGTATGCTTTCAAAATAAAATGCTCAGAGCACATAAAATTCTCAGTTTCCCTTGAAACAAAAAGTTAAGCGAACGAAGAATACACAGCAGCAAAAAAGGATTATCAATAGAGTCCATTCCTTGAAATAACAAATTTCCATCTTTTGCCAATGTTTATTCATGATGCAGCAGATATTTTGTAAAATGGTCAATAGAATGGTCGATGGACTTTGATTGAAATTGTGGCAACTGTCAACATTTTTGATGATTAATTAATGATTATTAATTCCATAAATACTCCAAAATGTTTTCTGTGTTACATGTCCTTTAAANNCTATATTAATGAGTGCCCCTTTGCATCTTCAGTGTTGACACCAATTGAACCATAGCAAGGAATGTTACCTAGTTATGTAATCCGCTCTCCCACGATTGTTTAGTTACCTCAGGATCCTCAAATCACTCAGCACTGCTCCCCCATACCTGGGGTAGCAATTGTGTAAACACCTTTGGGAGGAAGCTGAATGTCTAAGCAACACGTTTTTTTGTTTTTAATAGCTTAGACTACAGTATTTAAGTCATGAGATGTGATGCATTGGCTGATATGTGCCACATGAAGCAAAGCATGTGGGTGTTGTGGTAAGTACATCACAGTGTGTTCAGGTTGAGGTTTGGTGACTCTAATGGTTTGCAAATCACTTTTAATTTGGGTTGGACATGTCAGAGAGGTTTTTGATGATTTAAAATTGACAGAGAGGGACGGACGGCAAGAAATATGAGAATGACCATGTACACAGTTTGTGTGTAACTGTTTCATCAGTCCCCTAACCTTCTTTCACATAATTGCAATTTCATTTTTAATGAATAAAAAACTGAGTTCATTTTAGTACTGTCAATATTCTTTTGATTTTGTCATTGTCTGACTACCATAAAAATCTCCACCCTTAATATGAGTCCCACAACATTCTCATGTAATACACCCTTTACAAGAACATGTCCAACCAGTCAATCATTGAGAGAAACTTTTACAGTCTGGTACCTTTTGTGGCAAATATGCCAGAAACTTGAATGTCTGACCATGGATTATGACAGAGCAAATACAGACTATCTGCAGGGGTTAATGCTCAAAACCACTTGCCAAGTTCTGTTCATATGAAAGAAATTCTTTTGCTACATTCTTTCCATTTCAGACTTTAATTTGTCAATGGTAACAACCAATTTTTTTTAATAAAAAAAAAAGTGGCACTAATGATGATAAAATTCTGCAATGTAAAAAAATATTTACCAATTAACACTAGCAGAGATCAGTCTGCTTTTTACATGACATTATCTATTACCTTTGTGATTTTAATCACACAGATCATTGAACTTTCAACAATGAGAGAGACTCTTGTAAAAATAATCTAACCGTTACCCTAATTCTCAGAAGCAACCCCGTCGATGGCTGAATTCTCCCACAGATCATCAATCGATTACATCAGCTTCTGACTGGGGGACCTATTTCCCTCTTTCCTCAAATATTAACAAAAGAAATCACTGCATCTCACAACTGTTTTATTTGCTGATATTCACAATCTAAATGAGATGAAAGCGAAATGCTCGGTGATGAGATGTATAGCGAATGACATAATTTTACTTTTGATTGGAAAACTTTGAGTTTCTCTCTTCTGATTTAATGTTTCACTCTTTCACTCTAAGGCCACAATTCAACAATCTACTGGTGTTTTCCCATAATTAAGGTTAACTCCTGATGATTGCTTTCTTGCCAATGACTTAAATTGTATTTCATAAAAAAATATTCCTCGTTTTCAACATATTTCTCCTCTTGAATAATTACTCAACAATTGTATGTGTACTGTGCATTCTTTTGAAATATTTTGTACTGTGTCAATGTATGAAATGTTACCACTGACTGTAGCTACACCTCATCTGCTGATAAACAGTGCTAAGACATATTCATATTTCAATTGTNNTATCCCTCGTAAATGTACGTTGGCTTCTTCAGTCGATGTCCAGAAGAACTGATGCAACAAGGAAATTCTCAAAAAACAAAGGTTAAAAACTGTCTCCAACCTTTGGCATCTCTGACCACTGACCTTGCAATAAACTTGTTACTTCATGATCAGCACCGCTATGAGTATCGCTGATATCGCTACCAAAGAGGCTGATCCAACTACGACCCAAAAGGAAATTCTTCCAGATTTCTGACAAAAGGAAAGAAAGTCAGAAAAGGAAGCAGCAGATTCTGGCAATCTTGAATTGCGATACGAAAAACTTGCAAAGTCAAGATGACTATTTAAGTTAGATGTGGTCTTCCACATCCGACTGCACACGTCTCATGCAGCATGCTACACAAAACCAGCTTTGCACACATTGCAATGAGATAAAATATCTTTCTCTGTGATGCTGACTTGCCCTCTGCTCTCTTGTATTTTCATCCAAACTCCCTGCTCTCGACCTCCCCTCCCCCCCCTTCACTCCCAAGTTAAATTTATGAGGGTCACAAATGAATGCAAAGAAGAGAAAATGAATCACTGACATGTACCATCAGAGCGTAAGAAAAGGGACATTACTGGGTGAAAATATACTTCAAGATTTCTGTCTGCTCTAATATACCTCCTCTATGTCCTGCCCAATTGACCTGATCACATGAACTTACATGTCACTGGTCAATTATTAAATGTAAACTCTCTCCTTTCACATTTGTTTTCACTGTAATGCAACAGAAACTCTAACACACTATATTACATTCCTATTAAACTCCCATCTTCAACTGTTTCTAGTCACCATCACTCAGGCAGTTGACCAGCAAACTTGCTGCAGTCTAAACAGAGGAAAATCAGAGATACATTCTAATCGACTGCCCATTTTCAATATTTTCTTTTCTTTTTCCCCTGCAATTTCACATAAAATGAATACAGTAAGGAAGAAAATGCACAAAAGCCTGGCCTACAAGCAAAAATTGAACGGACATATACAGGATGCCACATCCTTAATCTACAGCAGCCTCCATTGTTGGATGGGTTGTCAAACACTTCTGAATCAAGGGGTATGGTACAGTATACGTACCACAGGTTCATCCGGGAGGTCTGGTACATCCTTGATCTTGGCCATGTCACCAACCATCTTCTCATAGAGCTGTTTTTCATCTTGTTTTTCTTTATTCAGTTTTGCAGCGACCTTTGAAAGTTCTTGATGTATTATCTGGACAAACAATGAAAAACAATGGATGAGACAAAAAAGTTGCTAAAGCAAAATCCTACAGCTAACTTAAGACCTTCGACGATTTCTCTGCCAGTTATGGGTTCACTTGCTACAAAAACAGAAGCTCTAAACAAATTTCATGCATCAGGTACACAGAGGCTCACGTTGCTCCATCTTAAGAAGTACTGGTTTCCGTATTTCCAGTGATCCTGAATGTTAAAATGATTAGTATTTAATAAAAGAAAAGCCAGACAGCGTTTAAAATGTTGTTGTAAAATCCATAATAACACAAAACAACACATCGACAACTCCCAATCTGCCCTTAGTTTTTGCAAATAGATGCAGATTTCTTGGAACTGCCAAATAGGGCAACCATTCATAGGACTTGCACGAAACAAGAGCCAGCAAAGCCTTCAAGCTTTTACTTCATCATGACGTCGTTACTTTTTGCTTGTGAGGCAGTTTGGAACATTATTTATTGTGAAATGCATCATGATCTTAACATTTCTGTGGACTAAGCAGATGTTACTTTTATGGGAAAATACCTTGCATGATAATAATTAGAACAGCAACTACAATAATAATAATAAAATTGGATTTGTATAAGCACTATTCCAACTAAACAACTACAGCTGTTGATGGTGCTTCACAACTTAGAGAGTCGACAGTTATCAGGCCAGCAATGTGACATTAATCGTGTGAGTTTGAGGATCTTCCATACTATTCTCTTCAATTCTACACAGGCATCTGAGAGCGAGACTTTACAAACTATAATGGGCAGTCATCCTCCAAAAGATCCATAAATGTGCACCTTGATTATGAGGGAAAAGTGAATTGAAAGTCCGAATGCTGAGAATTTAATCTTTTATATAATTCATGAGAAACATGT